>CM035165.1:53936745-54186256 GCA_020205615.1 Panax quinquefolius
AGTTCCGTAATCGGCGAATGCGCATAATAAGGCAAAGACGTCGAGAAATGCGGTGATTGGTGATGCGCCAAGATCATATGTTTGATGCCATGAACGCATCTTTCGCTATACTCAACACCACACTCCAAAGTTTCAACCCGGCGGCTCAATTTCCATATCAAAAACTTGGACCATTACCTCGATTTCCTCCAAGTAATTTCGATGAAGAAGGGTACCAACCACCTCCCCAGACTTAGACGATTCCAGGGAAGTCATCATGCACTTAATTTTTATCCAATGAGGGCATTATCTTATTTATGTTTGGGGGAATTATTTGTTTAGTTGCATGCATTTTGGTATTTTTGTTTTCATATCTAGTTTTGCATTATAGATTAGGTATTTGCATAGTAGTTAGGATTTTACATTATTTTCATAAAGAAAAAAAAATGTGTTTAAATAGTGTGTTTGCATATGTCCAACGGTGTCGTATTTTTCATGTTATTTGTGGGCCAATGATGAGATTGTGAACAAGTTAACCAATATAGTATGGATTATTAGAACTGTGATATAATTTCTGTTATGAATCGATTCTTGGACTTGTTTGAAACTGTTATAAAAAGGTTAGCACTAATAACATCTTTGTTGACCGATCGCCAAATTGATACATAAATAGTTTCTAAAGGATAATGCTAGGTGAACCGTAAACCATAAGGATATGCAAGAAAGGCTTAAATTAGGCAAGAACCTAAGTTTGGGGGAGTATATGTAGGTATATAAGTTTTTTTTTCTTAAAAAGAAAGTGAAACATGTCGAGTCTTGTGGTGGGTCGAAAGCGTAAACACTCCCCATAAACACAAGCGTGAGATGGAGCGTGAAAACGACTCACCAAACCATCTAACAAAAGAAAAAAGGGAAATAATGATGGGAAAAGAGCAAAAGAGCCCTTGAGAAAAAAAAATAAAAAAATTAAAAGAAAAGAAGAAAGTATAAGTATCCCAGATGCACTTTCAATTTGGTTTTGTTTAATTTTAGTTGAGTCAGGCTTTATCTTTGAGATTTTTAAGTTTGCATTGTATGATTCCTTCTAAGAAGTTGCTTATGTATTGAATTTGGAATCGTATTGGTTATCTTAGATGTTAATCACACACGCACGCTTATAGCAAAGTTGATAATTGTTCATGGTTTGAGAATTAATATGAAAGTGTGGATCGTTTTGGTAATTTATATTGTAAAGTTGCTTTGCTTTTCTCCGAGGTCATGGATAATTTAGTTTCGCGATATTGTTGATTTTTAGGCATTTAGATTTTATTTATTTCATCTCATTGCATCGCATAAGATGTAGTTTGTTTTGTGCTCAAGACCAAAGACAGCTTTAAGTTTGGGGGATTTTAATAAGTGGATTTTATATACACGTAATCGATATTCATTTCGAGTTTAAATTGTAGTTATCTTCATGGTTTGTGTTCATTTTACTGTTTCATGTTATTTTATCCGTAGGGTGGTCATGGATGCAAGAGGTGAAGAATGGCGGAGTTTAGAGCAAAAGTGGAAAACGCATTTAAAGAGGAAAAAGTCAAGCTAGTTAGAGAGCTCAGCCACTGGGTGGGAATTTTTAACCTTACACCTTCGGGCTTCTGGGGGGGTCCTGCTTTTCTAGATGTGTGTATCTTTTGACTTCATTGGTGCTCAATTTTGGGACTCTCATAGGCGTCTGGACTTTATACGAGGGGACTTGGCTGCAATATGGGAGTGCTTGATATTACTTTGATAGAAAATAATCATATAATGTATTTTGAGCACAATTCAAGAGGATTTCTAGGATTCAAGTGCAACTTTGGAGGAGTAATTTTCAGAGATTGTCACGACGATTGCAAATCGAGTCTACGTGAAGGGGTTTTCAATATTCTTCTTCTCTTTAGTCTTATTTGTGATTGAAAGGATGTTTTCAACAAATTATTCAGCTTTTAATTCATTCGCTATGAACTAATTCATTTATTAGACTTGATGGATCTTTGCTTAAACGATGATTCTATAGCTTTGATTTCCAATTCAATAATATATCTTTAGTTTATCTATGTTAATTTGAGCGTGAATTTATGAATCGCCTTATCAATAATTTTTGTGGATTTGAATGGAATCGAGAGAGAGATTCAATCTGTACCTAGTTAATATAAATGTATGTGTCGTGAATTTTGTCAATAGCGTATTTTTGATTATTGTTAAGGTAGAGATACGCTTGACATCACATGTAATCGTATAGAGAGCTTGAACTTAAACCTTCTTTAATTGCAGTTCACATAGAGATATAGTAAGTTGGTTAATTTAGGTGTTTAACGGATTTCTATCTTAATTGTGGATTGATGTTAATACGATATTAGTGCATCGAGAGGTGCCTATTATTATTTTCGTGTTCTTGATTAATAAACTAGGATATTAAATTGTGTTGGAATAAAGGTTTGCAAATCAGAGTGAAGCTCAGGGTAAAATCATAAGTCTAATTCTCTATTAATTGTTTAAAATTCTGGATTTTGATATTGGTGACTATTTTGTGATAGTTTGTTTATTTATTAACTTAGTTTTTATAATTTAAAACCATTGAATTGCGAGATACCATCTCTATAACCGTAATAATACTAATAAGAATGCCAATAATATAAATATTAAACTTAACTTACATAATTATCAAAGTTTAACTCCCAAGCACGTAACCTTAAATCATTCCTTACAACATATGATCATAAATATATAACATTGTCTTAATAATATTAAACTATCACACGATAACATCATCATCATTCTAAACCTTAACCTTTCCTTTTCCCTTGTTTCTAAAGCAGAGCCTTCAGAGTGTTCACACTTAGCTAAAATATTTAAATTAAGCAAGGATGAGCATTCGAGTGCCCAAAGAAGTAATAACAATTATATATATATAAGTCGAAAGAATTTAAATGCTTTTTTATACTACCCTTCTACAACAGATCAATAGTCAGAAGTAATTCTCAACCAATAATAATAATAATTCTCTTTCAAATCTTTGAAACTACGTATCGACTATAAATAAGTTTTAGGGACATACTATGAACATTGTTTTCATTTTCAAAAGGTTAAATGAAACTCATCTCAGAAACCGTCATAACTTACGGCACGGAGGGTGATCACCATTGACTTCTCAGATTGATCAATACTATATTAACAGAACGATATTATCGTTTCATCCTTTGTCCGTCAGAAGATATAAAAAATTTCCCATGTTCGGATGTTCATATTTGTCGTGGTTCCAAACAAAAGGTTTTATCTTATCCAACAATAATCTATAATTCAACATATATGTATATATCAAAGGTGTATCAACATGTGTTTAAATGCAATGATTATCCAAGTGGGGACACTTGTTTAACCATTTATAGAAATTAACTAACAGAGAATATATATCCTAATTACCATATACTAACATGTTGATAATCAATGGGCATATATAATATAGGTTAATAATCTGATAAAGAATAATATAATTCAAACATTCTTACTCATGTCCATCCATCAGATAAAGGAAATGCAAAGGTAGGATATCATTCGATGCAACCGCTTATAATACGCAACTTAGTTTTATCTTTTATGTAATCACCTATCATTAATCGATCATTCGCTCGATTAGAAATAATATACTATAACACATAGATCGCATTTCGCAACAAGACATAACCTACTCACGCTGTACACATATACAAAGTAGCTATCAGATCGCAAACAAACAAAGAATGCTATCAAAATATTTAAGTCTAGAACAATTTCAACTATGCTTGTACCGCCAAATTCTATTTATGATAATTAACGAGTCTAAGACTCTATTCTATTACTCAATATCTCAGAAACATCACTATACGACTTAATAATAATTTTTAAACATTTATTATACTTTAACATGAATTTCAAACACCTAATCATTATTAAATATCAAATGCTTCTATTATCATTAATACTTAATTAATATTAAACCATTAATGAAATCATCATCAAAATATCAAAGTTATTTATAATAACTCAAAATATTTTTAAAGTATTAATATTACCCTTAAATGATTTTTAAAACATTTAAAATCATTTATAAATAATTACCATTAATATTCAAATATTAATGTACTATTTATCCACTATTAAAAGTCATTAATTATAACTTAAAGTATTTTTAATTCATTTATATCCTTTTAAATGATTTTTAAATCAATAAACCATTTTAAACTATTTATTTAATAAATAAATTTAATATCATTAATATCATTATTAATATTAAATTATTAATGAAATTATCTTTTAAATATTAAAAGTTATATTTTATAACTTAAAATATTTTTAAACGCTTTATTTTCATTTAAAATGATTTTAAAATAATAAAATCATTTTTAAACTAAATTATTTAATATAATTATTAAATAACTTTAATATCATTAATAATAATTAATTAATGAAATTCAACACAAAATATTAAAAGTCATAGAAAATAACCTGTAATATTTTCTTATACCATAATATAATTTTAAATGATTTTTCATGATTAAAATTATTTTTAAACAATTTATTTAATATTATAATTAAATAAATTAAATACTTTTAATATTCCAAAAATATTAAATATTTATGAAATATATTCAAAATAATTAAAATATAATTTTCGGACTTTAAAATAATTTTTAATAATTTATTTTATATTTTTTAGAATTAAAAACTAATTAATACTAATTATTTAATAAAAATAATTAATTTTATTTAAAATTGTCGCTAAAGACCACCTATAGCGACAGAACCGTCGCTATAGGTGTTCTTCATATAAACCCAGAACACCTTGTCAGTTACCGAGCATGCACGTTTGACCAAGTGTTAATCAAATAGTGTGTAAGTTTCTTCGACAATCTATTTAATCGATCTTGTATTACTAGTGCACGCCTACAATACCCAACATCAAACATGGTAATCAAGTATAAAACAAACAAGATCTAAGCTCTTAAAGAAGTCGTTGACTGCTTCTTCATTTCTCGGTCGCATGTAAATGAAGAATGATCGCGGGCTCACTTTCGACCTCCACTACCCACCGATCACGCATTGTTTTTGTATTCTAAGACTTCCACGCCAGTAGACAAACATGTAGGACTACAGATCTATCGCTTAAACTCATTGTAAAACAACAAATCAAGATGATATGGCTCATTAAACCACGTCGAGATCACCTTCAACAGCTTTTTCTAGTTACCCGTAAAACCGAAGTCGCGATCATCTTGCTTGGTTCGACCGCTCACCACATGAGACATACTAATCATTTTAATGTTCTAATGGCCTTAACTTACAAAAGACATATACTAGACTACCATATACAAACAACAAACAACAATAATAAAACAATGTATAAAGATCCGGCCGATTTAAAACGTTGTCAGTTCGTTTTCAAGCAAATTTTCCGGGTTACCTGTAACGCCAATACGGCTTAATAACTATTTTTGACCTTAAATATCTTGCAACCTGCTTAAGATATGAACTTGATTCTTGTTCCAAAGTTAGAGATCACATAGCATACTACAACTACAAACTTAAAACATCAAAAGCATACATTTATAAAAAGATCTGTGGCCACCGACATTTGTTGTCGTAATTACGCTAATCTAAATTTCCAGATTTTGTAGATCTTCAAATCCGAGCTTTTAAATGTTATGGATTCAACATTTATCAACCCGCATCATCACTAGACACTATAACCAACATATTCTAACACTCAAACATAACATTAACATAAGATCACGGATGTAAATCGTGTTAGGTTTTATACCTTTAAACTTTGATTTCTCGATCCTAGCTTCCGATTTGTTTATGGTAATGGTGGGGATTGGTTTAGGGACCGATAAGCTAATAAATTTCGCTGGTTTGATGAGAGAAAAGTCTAGGTTGAGTGTTGATACAAAATGAGCTAGCAAACGCCTTTATTTCCTCTCTTTAATCTATTTATGTATGGCAATGTATGTGGATTTAGCTATTAACCTCCATACTCATGTCATCCATCAATAAAATTCCTTATCTTGTCCCTAAGCATGCTTAATGAGATTTCCCACCAATGATATGTTGACAACAATGTACTTTTTGTAATAAATTAAATAAAGTAATGTCACTAACTATATAAGGAAACTTGATTAGCAAAATTTGTTACCTTAAAAGGTAAATTCTGGCCAGCCATGCTTATAGCCTCTAATTCTTCACTTAGCTATTATTTTAATGCATAAATTAGATAATTCAAAGGTCTAAAATACCCCTGACCTAGTGGGCTATGATTTGGGCTTGAATTGATTTCTTTTTGGGCTTCTTCCATAATTGTTTTGGGCCATTTAATAATCCTAGCCCAATAATTATTAATCTATGTTACCCAAGTTAGGGTTTAAAATAAATATAATTAGTGTACAAAATTTATAATTTGGTTTTTCTTATTTTGATTAAGATTTTAATCATACATGGACATTAGGGTTATAATATAATAATTATACTTATCCTCGCTAACTTAGCAATTAGGGTTTATACTTAATAATTAAGGTTTCAAGAAATTAACAAGTCCCAATGTTAATTAGGGTTAATCATAGTCATATAACACACTTATATAATAGACTTGAACTCACCACCGAGTGTCGATTAGGGTTTCCTACAACAAATTAGGGTTCATATAATACACCATATATAAAAAAAAATTATATGCAAAAAAAAAAATCTAATTTATTTGTATAGAAAATATCAAGTTATTACATTCACCCCCCCTTATAAAGATTCCGCCCCTAATCACCGCTTTTACAACCTACACATACGAGGGTACGTAGCACATATAATCATTACAAGTAGATCTTCATCATAAATGATCGTATGATCTTTAACCTATTCATGCAAAGCTTTTCTATCTCGATTAAACGAAAATTTGATTTCTAAAAGAACTCAAATTCCTTCTTCAAAACTTCTTTATAAATTTATTATATATATAAGAAAATCATATATAAGAAAATAAAACTTGTTAGAATAATACCGGAATTGCATTGTCACCGCTACTTGTATCCTCGGACCGCCATATTGTAGACCCTTGCCGTTGATTTCGCTTGGCATTGGATTTACGTTAGTCCCGCGATCGCTAAAGTCCCACCGCCTTCGCCCTGTAATCACACTTCCTACCTCCATCTTCCTCTTCTGACAATCCTTCACCTTGTGATCACCGATCCAAGATAAAAAGCATCCGCTATTCATCCTAGGATCGGGGCAATGGGAGAGATATGGCCCTCCCGCCCACACTTGTAAGACACAAACTTCCCTTCAAACATTCCCTGTAATGGTTCTTTCCACAATTTCCACACCGCACAACTTGCTTCTTAGCTCCTTCCCGCTTCACCCTAATACTTCCAAAATTGCTTCCTTCCTTTTGTTACCACCACCGCCACTCCCACTAGTAACTTCCACCTTCCTAGTCCCTTCGACCTTACTTTTTGTTCTTTCTCTCTTGTTGTAGAGGCTCATGGTCCTCACTCCCTCCTCAAAGAATAATAGCCTTCTCCATGAGTGTTGCAAATGTAGGGATCTGCAACACCGCCACCTTATCAGAGAGCTGTGGTTTTAATCCCACCAAACCTCCTAGCTTTCCTAGCCTCCAGATCCACTTGATGCGAGCAAACCTCGCCAACTCATTAAATTTTATACAGATTCCGCAATAAATATGTTCTCCCGCCTCAACTCTAAAAATCTCACCTCCATCCTAGCTTTCAGACATCGGATTTGAGAAATAGTTCTCAAGAACAAAGGTCTTAAACCTATCCCATGTAACTACACCTTCTCCCGCCTCGTCCCGATTCGCTTCCCACCAAAAATTTGCCTCACCTTCATCATCACGTAGGTGGCAAAAGTGGTCTTTGTCCCTCAAATACACCCTAGCTATTATGAACGCCTTCTCAATCTCTTTAATCCAAGTTCAAGGCTCAACAGGTCACCGCCTTTGAATTCGTGTGGTCCTACAAATTTTTAAAGTCCTTGAAATTAGCGGGCGGTTGTCCGACCGGTTTCTCGCGATCGACACTCCTTGTCGTATAACTTAGGCTATCATGTTCGCAAATTATCGACGGGTCCGCTTTGTTGTTGTCCTCAACATTATCGATGTACTCTTCTCGCCTTTCGTTTCGAAGTTCGACGCTCATGGCATTGTTATCGTTAAGTAAAACCATATATTATTCTCTACATTCTAAATCTTATCATATAAGTTTAGTATATTAACTCATTTCATTATTCAAACTTAGATTCATATTCATTCCGAGATTTCAAAATACTTTACACATCACAACACATAGTGTTTTAATCATCATCACTATCCTCGTGACTACAAAAGTCTGGATTTACTTCACCACTTGTACAAAAAAGTTTTATAATAATGCATTACACAAATATACTAAGCACACATATATTATATTAAACATACCTACACAACATAACCTATACTACCTATTCACTAAGCCTTCTTTCTTTCGACAACTTTTCTCCCGATGATCTTCTTTTCCACAAATAAAACATGCTCCCCGCTTATATAGTGGACAATACAGAGTGGTATGCCCTTCATAACCACAAAGATAACATATTCTTTTCCATTTCTTCTTACTCGGTTTTCCTAAATCATGGTCTTCTATCTTCCTTTTTCCTTATCTCTGAGTCGCATTACCGGCGTGTCAGCTTGAGGCTCCCATCCGATTAATTTTGATTTTAAGCTTATCCTTTCTCTTCATCGATTCTATTAACGCTGACGCAATCGACTATTTAGCGCCTTTTCTATCTCCCACAACCCTTCTAGAGAAGAAACCTTGTTCTCAAATCCGACGCACTCCATCGATGCTTGATCACCAACTTTTGTGGTCCGAATCACTATCTCACACCCCACCACTTCCTGATCTCGTACTATGTTTTCATACGATAACCACTTCGTCCGAAGTTGGTTTCATCAGGAGCTTCTATTTCCGCTTATCGGCTTTGATATTAGCTCCTTCTTTACGATCCGCTATAAGTATCCTAATCCTTCCTTTCAACCGACATCTACACACATAAATTATCTTGATTAGTATATACTAAATACACACAAACAACTAATAGTTTTATATAAGTTATCTTTTATTTTGTTTGACGATGGATTTAGTCAATTCATTCCTTTATAAACTCTATACGAAGTTATTTATATATTAATATATCACGCTTTTACCACCAACCAACTAAACCTTTGCATACTTCTATAAACGCTAAAGGCCTAAACTACCCACCACCAACTATCCTCTATCGACAAAATTGAGGATTCTCTACCACCTACCCTCTACCGTAAAAAAAGTTAGTCTAACCGCCATCCTATGCATACGTAAAAGCATAAGGATTTTCAACACTAAATAATCCCTAATAGAAACAAAAGTGGGACTATATGAACACAGTACACATCAACGCCGCTTCTCCCCGCCAAGGGCGCTCCATCCATTCTCAAGGCCGAATCACTTAAAGGCGATGTCTAAAGCCCGCCTGTGGTATATATCTTCGCATCTTTAGCTTCCCCTCAACTCTCAACCGCCTAGTTGCAGCCTCTCTTTGCTCCAACCTCCTCGTAATTCAAATTAACTCGCTTTTGCTCTGAGCGAGCAGCCCTCAGACAAATTGCTCAAATCTGAGGGTGTGATTTTGTGCCTCCACTTTCAAAATTTCTAACCCTTAAGTCGCCATTCCCACCAACAAATCTCTTATCATCTCATGCTCCATGTACTCTTCACTAGAGTCCCTCGACTCTCGATCCAATCGAGTAACTACTCGCGCTCTCGCCACCATCCTATGACCACAATAAACAAGCAAAACAACATCAAGACCACAATAAAATATATTCATCGGTAAAATGAAATGATATTTTATTAAGTACAACTAAAACTCGATGGATCCTCAACCCATCACTTAGCTAACATATTCTATAAGAGTTTCCTATAAGGTTATAACCTAGGTTTCGTAATCCTAATGTTTATAACCTATGCCTTTGATACCAACCTCATGACGCCCCAAATCCGTGGTACTTGAAACCCGAATTCAAAGGTTTCACGATACCATCTCTATAACCGTAATAATACTAATAAGAATGCCAATAATATAAATATTAAACTTAACTTACATAATTATCAAAGTTTAACTCCCAAGCACGTAACCTTAAATCATTCCTTACAACACATGATCATAAATATATAACATTGTCTTAATAATATTAAACTATCACACGATAACATCATCATCATTCTAAGAACCTTTCCTTTTCCCTTGTTTCTAGCAGAGCCTTCAGAGTGTTCACACTTAGCTGAAAATATTTAAATTAAGCAAGGATGAGCATTTGAGTGCCCAACGCAAGTAATAACAATTATATATATATAAGTGAAAGAATTTAAATGCTTTCTTTATACTACCCTTCTACAATAGATCAATAGTTGTGAAGTAATTCTGAACCAATAATAATAATAATTCTCTTTCAAATCTTTGAAACTACGTACCGACTATAAATAAGTTTTAGGGGACATACTATGAACATTGTTTTCATTTTCAAAAGGTTAAATGTAACTTCATCTCAGAACCATCATAACTTACTTTCGCACGGAGGGTGATCACCACAGACTCTCAGATTGATCAATACTATATTGCTAGAACGATATTATCGCTCATCCTTTGTCCGCCATAAAATATATAAAAATTTTCCCATGTTCGGATGTTCATATTTGTCGTGGTTCCAAACAAAAGGTTTTATCTTATCCAACAATAATCTATAATTCAACATATATGTATATATCAAAGGTGTATCAACATGTGTTTAAATGCAATGATTATCCAAGTGGGGACACTGTTTAACCATTTATAGAAATTAACGAATGAGAATATATATATCAATTACCATATACTAACATGTTGATAATCAATGGGCATATATAATATAGGTTAATAATCTGCATAAAGAATAATATAATTCTCAAACATTCTTACTCATGTCCATCAGATAAAGGAAATGCAAAGGTAGGATATCACCGATGCACTTACTTACAATACGCAACTTAGTTTTATCTTTTATGTAATCACCTATCATTAATCAGATCATTCGTTCGATTAGAACAATATACTATAACACATAAGTATCGCATTTCACAACAAAGACATAACCTACTCACGCTGTTACACATATACAAAGAGCCATCGTGATCGCAAACAAACAAAAGAATGCTGGGCCAAAATATTTAAGTCTAGAATAATTTCTCGAACTATGCTTGGTAATCGCCAAATTTATCGATAATTAACGAGTCTAAGACTCTATTCTATTACTCAATATCTATAAACATCAGTCATATGACTTAATAATAATTTTTAAACATTTATTATACTTTAACATGAATTTCAAACACCGGAATCATTATTAAATATCAAACAGTTCTATTATCATTAATACTTAATTAATATAGAACCATTAATGAAATCATCACTAAAATATCAAAGTTATTTATAATAACTCAAAATATTTTTAAAGTATTAATATTACCCTTAAATGATTTTTAAAACATTTAAAATCATTTATAAATAATTACCATTAATATTCAAATATTAATGTACTATTTATCCACTATTAAAAGTCATTAATTATAACTTAAAGTATTTTTAATTCATTTATATCCTTTTTAAATGATTTTTAAATCAATAAACCATTTTAAACTATTTATTTAATAAATAAATTTAATATCATTAATATATCATTAATATTAAATTATTAATGAAATTATCCTTTAAATATTAAAAGTTATATTTTATAACTTAAAATATTTTTAAACGCTTTATTTTAATTTAAAATGATTTTTAAAATAATAAAATCATTTTTAAACTAAATTATTTAATATAATTATTAAATAACTTTAATATCATTAATAATAATTAATTAATGAAATTCAACACAAAATATTAAAAGTCATAGAAAATAACCTGTAATATTTTCTTATACCATAATATAATTTTAAATGATTTTTCATGTATTAAAATTATTTTTAAACAATTTATTTAATATTATAATTAAATAAATTAAATACTTTTAATATTCCAAAAATATTAAATATTTATAAAATATATTCAAAATAATTAAAATATAATTTTCTTGACTTTAAAATAATTTTTAATAATTTATTTTGTATTTTTTTTAAATTAAAACTAATTAATACTAATTATTTAATAAAAATAATTAATTTTATTTAAAATCGTCATTAAAGATCACCTATATATGCTTATTGTAACCGTCGCTATAGGTGTTCTTCATATAAACCCGTAACACCTTGTCAGCCATCGAGCACGCATGTTCACCAAGTGTTAATCAAATCAGCAGTGTAATGTTTCGACAATATATGAATTAGCTCTTGTAGTACTAGTGCACGTCTACAATACCTAACATCAAACATGGCAATCAAGTATAAAACAAACAAGATCTAAGCTCTTAAAGAAGTCGTTGACTGCTCTTCATTTCGGGTCGCTACATGTAAATGAAGAATGATCGCGGGCTCACTTCGACCTCCACTACCTACCGATCACGCATTGTTTTTGTATTCTAAGACTTCCACGTTATAGACAACATGTAGGACTACAGATCTATCGCTAAACTCATTGTAATAACAACATATCAAGATGATATGGCCTCATTAAACCATGCCGAGATCACCTTCAACAGCTTTTTCTCTGGTTACCCGTAAAACCAAGTCGCGATCATCTTGCTTGGTTCGACCATCTACCACATGAGACATACTAATCATTTTAATGTTCTAATGGCCTTAACTTACAAAGACACATACTAGACTACCATATACAAACAACAAACAACAATAATAAAACAATGTAAGCAAGATCCGCCGATTTAAAACGTTGTCAGTTCGCTTTCAAGCAAACTTCGGGTTACCTGTAACGCCTAGTCACGGCCTCATCAACTGCTTTTGACCTTAAATATCTTGCAACCTGCTTAAGATATGAACTTGATTCTTGTTCCAAAGTTAGAGATCACATAGCATACTATAACTACAAACTTAAAAACATCAAAAGCATACATGACCAAAGATTTGTACCACCGACATTTGTTGTCGCACTACGCTAACTAAATTTCCGATTTTGTAGATCTTCAACCGAGCTTTTAAATGTTATGGATTCAACATTTATCAACCCGATCATCACTAGACACTATAACCAACATATTCTAACACTCAAACATAACATTAACATAAGATCATGGATGTAAATCGTGCTTGGGTTTTATACCTTTAAACTTTGATTTCTTGATCCTAGCTTCCGATTTGTTTATGGTAATGGTGGGGATTGGTTTAGGACCGATAAGCTAATAAATTTCGCTGGTTCGATGAGAGAAAAGTCTAGGTTGAGTGTTGATACAAAATGAGCTAGCAATGCCTTATTTCCTCTCTTTAATCTATTTATAGTATGGCAATGTATGTGGATTTAGCTATTAACCTCCATACTCATGTCATCCATTGAATAAAATTCCTTATCTTGTCCCTAAGCATGCTTAATGAGATTTCCCACCAATGATATGTTTACAACAATGTACTTTTTTTAATAAATTAAATAAAGTAATGTCACTAACTATATAAGGAAACTTGATTAGCAAAATTTGTTACCTTAAAAGGTAAATTCTGGCCAGCCATGCTTATAGCCTCTAATTCTTCACTTAGCTATTATTTTAATGCATAAATTAGATAATTCAAATGTCTAAAATACCCCTGACCTAGTGGGCTATGATTTGGGCTTGAATTGATTTCTTTTTGGGCTTCTTCCATAATTGTTTTGGGCCATTTAATAATCCTAGCCCAATAATTATTAATCTATGTTACCCAAGTTAGGGTTTAAAATAAATATAATTAGTTTACAAAATTTATAATTAGGTTTTCTCATTTTGATTAGGGTTTTAATCATACATGGACATTAGGGTTATAATATAATAATTATACTTATCCTCTTAACTTTTATGCAAATTAGGGTTTATTAACAAGTAATGTTAATTAAGGTTTCAAGAAATTAACAAGTCCCAATGTTAATTAGTGTCGATTAATCATAGGTTCATATACATAATACACCATATATAAAAAAATTATATGTAAAAAACTTGAACTCACCAATTCTAATTTATTTGAATTATCAAGTTTCATCCTAC
Organism: Panax quinquefolius; assembly: GCA_020205615.1. Classification (NCBI taxonomy): domain Eukaryota; kingdom Viridiplantae; phylum Streptophyta; class Magnoliopsida; order Apiales; family Araliaceae; genus Panax; species Panax quinquefolius. The sequence continues at coordinate 53,950,958 of CM035165.1, forward strand.
ACTCTTAAAATTAGGAAGGTTTTCATCGACATAATACACCATTCGCTTAAAAAAAAATTATATGATTCGGATCTATTAATCCTCTCTCATCATTAATCGACTCTTCTTGGGAAATTCTACATCTAAGCGGCATTTTCTCGCATCCCTCTAACATTTTTCAAAAGTTGGGGTTTTACCACTATCTCACATCTTACACAAAAGATTGAGATTACAACAACATATTAACAACACATAAATAAAACTACTATACTACTGAGCTTTTCCCCTCTACACTCAATCTAACATTCCACGCTCCACGGCGCTCTGATATTCTTTTTGTGTGATGTGTGCCACCATATCCCGACTTATGGTATGCTGGGTCTGTCCTTGCTCAGCGGGGTAGTGATTTACCCCATCGGTCAACCTCTCCATAGCTGTGCGTAGAGCATAGCCCATCTTGTTCATCTTCCTCCTCTTGCACTGCACCTCATCTTTAAGATCACCCACTCTGTCATTAGAATCCTCCCACTTCTCCTCGAAGTGGATCCTATCCATCACTTCCATTTCTAACTGAGTCCGGAGATCCTCCTTCTCCGTCTTCTCACTCAAAATCTTCTGCTCCATTTCTTCTATCTTCCTTTCCAACTCGACGCGTTTCTCGCCATCGATCGATGAAACAAGGCACCCATCTGGATCCTTGCCTCCTTACAGTGAGCAATTTCTATCTCCATCTCCTGCATCACTAGTTGCCTCTCAAGAGTCTCAGTCTCTAACTCCTCAACTCTACATCCTAACTCCAAAATCTGCTCTTCATACTCTCCTAGCATCCGATCCTCAAAAGTAGACTCGTCGGAGTCCTCCATGGGCTCGGGTTCCTCCTCCACGGGATCCTCCTCCATAGGCTCCTCCTCCGGATCAGACTCCTCAAGTAGAGGCACCATCTCCTCCTCCTCATCATCATCACTAATAGGGACAACTACCAATATAGGCTTCGCTATCACTGGTGCCTCATAGACTATGTGGATATCACGTCGCTCCTCCTCAACTACTCGGCTAGGTCCTCCCATGTCAGTCATCCTACAATCACCAACATAAGACAAGACAAACAACACTCCATCAGAATGTTAAATAAACATAAGTTCATTGTATAGAATGAAGTTACATTTCATAACACACTACGTCTCTCAGGGAAAACTCTACATAAGTTTTATCCCTTCCTAACCTCTAAGTTTTCTTAAGTTATAATCTAAGGATTCTCATTCCTAAAGTTTATAACTATAGCTTTGATACCAACCTGTGACGCCCCCAAATTCTGGCCGCCACTTGGTTACTCAAATTTGGTTCATCACGTTCTCATGGTAACACCATAATAACTAAAATCATACTTTCGCAACGAAAGATCTAATTTAGAATAATATACAATGATTTATTATAATTATTTCCCCAAGTCTCGCAACCTACATTACTTAATAGATTACATAATAATATCGAATAAAGACATAATACATAATCCTACTTAATTTTAAACATAGTCTGGAAATAGTCTTAATACAACATAATAGTTTTAAACATAAAGGGACAAGCTAGTCGGTAGCCTTGCCCTTTCCCTTGCCCTTGTCCTTCCCAGAGACATCTCCCTGTTCCGCCTTAACTGAAAGGTTTTAAAAAAGCAAGAATGAGCACAAATTCCCCAGCAAGTAATATACAACAAGGGTAGAGAGTTTTATAACATGAGTTTGAAATATCGAAGTATCATCTTAATATAGTTCAGAGTTTCAGAATAATATCATGAATAATGAGTGTCAACAATTCTTGGAGTAAGAACGATAATTCAATATAAATTAACAGATATATATGAATTCAAAGACTATCAAGGTATCCGACTGGATCACAATTTATACTGAGCAGTCACTAAGGACTATTGAACATCTACTAGAATTACCAATATTAACTGATAACCCAAAAGAATCAAGTATTATAGATGATCAGTCTAAAATACTTTAAGTTATGCATAACACCACAGTAATAATATACTCATGTGTCGGGGTTTCCAACAACATACATTCCCATTACCTTAAGGGTTGTCCAACTCAGTTTTCAAGATTTTCGCACCAATCAATTGGTTTGGATAGTTTTTATAAACACGCATGTAGTCTAGCCAATCAACGGCATGAATTCTTTCACAATATTCGAGAACAATGTTTAGTTCAACATGAATAATAGTTTACACAATAGTTTTAGACGTACTAGCTCAATTGAACGAGTAAATAGGATAACTTGCATTCAATGAGATAAGCTTTACAATATCCATTGGATAAAGTAATGTAAGAGTTAGAATACTTGAATAATGAAAAAGGGTAATTCAGATACTTGCCTCAAGCGTAGATTATCCTCGTTAAGAAATCAATACTTTCGAATCCTATTTATAGTGTATTATAAGTATAGGATGCCCATTAGTTAAATGTGCTCATGCTTGATATGTAAGTTTAAATGCATACTTAAACATTTAACTTAGTTGTATACTCTTCACATACTTCATTCCACACCTTGCATACTTATAACACAAAGTCAGTTTATAAGTCACCATGAAATCAAATAACATAGTCTTGAATTGTTCCTTTATAGTTTGCAAATACTTTTTGGACTTATCACTTGAAAGTCTATAATCACATCATTAAACATTCACTCCTATTACCTAGCATTCTTCTTAACATATTGGACATGTACTGGTCATATAATACATGCTAGAGTAATAATACAAGTGTGCAACTCCTACAAATTAATAGAAGAAAACGATCCTATCATAGATCGGGCGCGATCAGCTACCGATTTAGCACTAAGGAGACGCGGCGGTAGCTGGCGGCTTCTGCTCAAACCAGAAATGGGTCGCTCTGCAAAAAGGCCAAAGGTATACTCTAACTTACGCGTATAAATAATCATACAATACACACATGTTAGTAGGTCGATAACCAAGTTTGACCTCATATCATAGCATTATCATAGGTCACCATCTATTCTCATTGTATTAAGACTTTAAAGGCTCAATTCATAATTTTCTTACGTTTAATCGTTGAACATGTACTATATGATCCATAGGTCTCAACAACTCATGCTTACATTAGATTAGTCATGTATTACAAGTTATGACGTTCTAATTCATTCATGCTTGTTCTAAGCCACATTTAACTAGTTTTACTATGCATAAGACTCACTAGGCATTTATATTAATCATATATACATGCATAACAACTAATCGTGATGTCTCATATGCACAATTTAAACCACATAAGCATGCTCACAATCTTAACTCAATGTACATAGTTTATCAAGTTTATATTTGAAATTATAAGTCTCTTTAGTAAACTTATTTAAGCATACAAGATAAGCACACACTGTCTAAATCATACTTTCGTACGCATTTGTGCACATACTCAAGTTATTTACATAAGCTAGAAATATCATAATTTGAAAACATAATGCTCATCAAACTTTGTTTTGCAAAACTTCAAGTTTTCCTTTAGAAATCCTTTAAAACCAAACTAGAAAACTCTACTATACACCAAACAAGTTCATGCCTTATGTTATACTCATGTATGTGCATACCTAGATTATTTACACATGCTCACAAAATCAGAATATACATTATTCCAAGTTTACCATTTCTAGTTTTCCAAATCTTGAAGTTTTCTTGAAAACTCAACTTAAATCAAGCTAAAACAATGTACTATATTCAAAACAATATCTAACCACATGCTAGGGTCATTTATATGCATATTCTAACCAAAGTAACATGCTCAGAATGATACAAGACCTTAAAAGAAGCCAGCACATTATGGCAAAGAAGGCGCACTGCATGTATTATAGATTATAGTGTATGCGCCACCACTTCAAGGTGACACGAAATGAAGGCTCTATTTATGCATAGTTCCAACACAACCAACATCAAACCTGAATCCAAACCAACTATACAGCTTCTAGACATGAAAACAAACCCAAACAACACAATGGCATGCTATTCCTCATCAATTAACAGAGAATTTCTGAATTTATAAGAATTTAGACAAAACCCAAATTAAGAACAAAATTAGGGATTATACCTCCTTGATGATTAAAATTGAATTCCCACACCCCTCTGATAATACTCCCTCAATGCTCAGTAACTCACACACTCTAATGCAATTACCAGTGAAAGTTTTAGCAACTGAGACTTGAAGAGTTTGGTTGCCCTTTATAGAAAATTAGTTGCCCAGTTCATGGCTTTGTTCCATGGTTTGATTCAAAGGAAATTGGGAGAAGATGTTGGGTATAAGGAGAGTTGGCCAACTACTCACCTCCATAGCCATCATCACTGCCATCCTAGCTTCAACTACCGACTTGTGTTTGCATATTATAGAGTGAGTTACTCTTCTCGTACTTTGTGACAGTCAATTAGGGACAAGAGAAAATCTCAGTAACTTATAGAGTGAGTTACTCTTCTCGTACTTTGTGACAGTCAATTAGGGACAAGAGCAAATTTCAGTAACTCTATTAACTAAGGCTTGGTTTGGTTCCTTTTAATTCCCAAAAATGTAATTTTAATGTGTTAATGCTACTGCACAAATGGGAAGTTAGGGATCATATAATCCATGTACATTATTCCAGTCTAATTATTATATGTATGGACTCCATTTAATTACCCGCTAGTAATTAATATCTCCTTAAAATTTTATTATTTCAAGTAGACTCACTTATTGAAATAATTTAAAATTCTTTGACAGAATATATTTTTTAATATTTCCACTCATACTTATTGTCACATAAATAATTGTCTATGTAACTTATAATTCCTTACACTTTATTATATAGTTTATATATATTACATAGTCATACTAATGTGTCACACCACATCTTCTTTTTTAATTATAAGAATTATATAATATCACATGTCTTCATAAATTAAATAAATCATACCATTCTATTCATTGATTCTCGTATATAGCCATTAATCCTTATTACATTTGCTAACAATAATAATCATATATTATTAATTAACTACCATTATTAATTAATCAATATTCTACCACAAACATTATCAATTAATTAATATAACAATTATTAATCATAAATTAATTAATCCTCATTATCAAATAATTAATATACCACATATCAATTAACAACTAATAGTATACTACAACAACAATTAACACTTAATATTACTTAAGTGCTCATTTTATAATTTCTTCGCCGATTAACATTACTATTAGTATTTCCCATCACCTTGCCACACAAAGCTTTCAACGAGTTTACCACAAACTCCACATTTCCAATTATTCAATTATTTAATATAATTGAGTTAACTCATCTCGTAACACAAAATCATTTATATCCGAATAAATATTCATTTTCATTAATATATTCATTTAATAAGACGTGGAAATTCTCGGGTATTACATTTTCAGTTTCTTTCAGAGCAACACCCTTATCCTTCTTTCTTCCTTCAGATAGAGTTTCGCTCGTTGAGTCACTCCATTCAGATGTAAGAAGGTTTCCATATAATCATGAAACAGTCGTCTCATGAAGATTCTCTCGACTTCTAATAGCGAAAGGGTTTGGCATCCCACTTGCTTGGTAAGGCTCTCATGAACTTTATGATTAGATCTTTGTTTGAATAGATCATTCCATAGGCTCGTAGAGAGTTGAGCAGAACGTTGAATCTCTCGTAGGTGGCAGTGACGTTTTCTCCTTGAACGTGTGCAAACATTTCATATTGCTGTGTCAGGAGAGATTATTTGTTTTCTCTGACTTCTTCTGTTCCTTCATGCATGATGAGCAGTGCTTCCCAAACCTCCTTTGTTGTTTTGTTGTTGACCACATTTTCGAAGAGATCATCTTCTAAGGATTGAAACAAAATGTTCATGGCCTTTTTGTTGAGTTGAATAGCTCTCTTCTCGTTGTCTGTCCATTCTCCTTTGACCTTGATCTGTATTTTGTTTGGGTCATCTGTAGTTGGTGAAATCTTTGTAGGAACGTAGGGCTCATTCTAAACAGTTTCAAATAGATCTTCATCTATTAAATCCATGTATACTTGCATCCGAACTTTCCAGTTGGCGAATTTATCTTTGTTGCATATAGGTGGCTTGCTGCCTCCTCCAATCTTTGATTCGCTTGGTAAGTGTTACATTGGATCTACTTAAGCTTTGTAGGCTATATAATAGAACCTACTTTGATACCAATTGTTAGTTCCCGGAGGCACAATAGTTATCTAGAAGGGGGGTTGAATAGATATTTAAAATTCTTTTCGTTTTACTTTGTTAGTTTTGATAATGAGTAAAACAAAGTGGAATTATGATTTGTTTAATCTCCCAATTAGATATGGTGAGTTGATGAGAGTGATGCAATTATAACAGTTATAGCAGTTATAGCAAGAATGTAAGAGACACAGCAGTTTTAAGTGGTTTAGAGCACTTAAAGCTCCACGTCCACTCTTCTACTCCTCGAGTAGGAAATCCACTAAGGATATCTTTTACACTTTTTGAATCTCACAGATTCCTTCTAGACCAGCAGTCTAGGAACTTCTTAGTTCACTCTTGAACTCTTCAAGTCCAGCAGACTTGGGTCTTCACAGTTCACTATAGAACTCTTCAAGTCCTTCTGACTTAGAACTTCATACTTCTCTTGATTGGTAGTTGATGAGTTCTTGATTGGTGCTACTCAGTTGTCGTTAAGCACTTGTTCGAAAGAACTGAGTAGCTGAGCAAGCTTTCTCTTTTTCTCAGATTGTAGAGTTGAGCGTTGAGTGTTCTTCAGCATTTTGTTCAATGCTTGCTTAGTTGAATCATCTGCAGATGTTTTGCATATATGTGATCCTTGAAATCTATCCGCTGAAGTATTAAATGCGTTTGACCTTTCTGAACTTTGATGGAGACTTTTATGCACATCATCTGAATTGCATTCTGGCCCACTGACACAGCAGACTGCTTTCTCACCTAACACCTGAAAAGGTGTTTTCCTCTGACCCATGGTCCTTTCCTTAGCTTCTTCAATACGTTTCCTTCGTTGTATACTAATGATATCTTTTGTTCCATTGGGACTGGTGAGGATTTCAACGTTTATAACCCTTTCCACATTTGTTGGAATTTATCCGTAAACAAAAGGATAAGGCTCGAAATTTCTGACATAGGCAGATGATACTCTACGATTCAGATCATGGTGTCTTGCCACCTTGGTGCTTGATCTGATGCTATCAAATGAGAACACTACGATTTCTCTTAAGGACTGGCACACTACGATCTTCACTTGCTTGTCTTACAGACTCTACGTTTCTGAGAGCACACTACGATCTCTGAGTTAGCTTCGGCAAATGTCTAGACCACTCTACGATTTCTGGAGAGGCCCTTCAAGGCAGAAACACTACGGTCTTCGATGCTCTACGGGCTACGCTTGCTTCAGAATCTCTTGATCAACTTCGATGATGCGGCGATCCGTTGAAGCTTCATCTATTACATTTCAAGACATAGATCAACCTAACATCTTTGATCTCTTTATCTATACATTCATTTACAGAATGATAACCATTAAAAGCTTAGATCAACCTAATAATTTTGAGCTATCACAAAGTCCTTGTACATATATTCCTAGAAGGACTTTACATATAATCATGAGCATTTACTTTAAACATCAAATAAAAATATGCACTCTCCAACAATATCCCCCTATTTGATGTTAACATAACCAAGGAGATTTGTTGTCATGATTATCAAATTCTAGATACAATTGCTAGAAAGTAAATATAACTTAATATTTCAGTGAGCAGCTGAAATTTCTAGAGAATAAGTATGAATTTATTGATGTTGAAGATAGATATTACATTTAAGTTCAGTTACATAAATAAGAAATAAATTTCAATTTATCTTTTTTTCTTCGACCTTTTGCCTGGTGGAGGATTGGCATATTCCTCAGCTCTCTTTTTCCTGCTGGCTACGTCTCTCCTGGCTAGATCTTCCAGCTCACTTTGACTTAGTCTTGGATTGTGATCATGCCTATTCATGAATGCAAGATCTCCAATTGGCATTCTTAGACCTGTGGTTGTTACTTCTTGTGAGCTGGGAGTTGGCCCTTGACTCCTCAATGGTTGAGCCATGATAATTTGCTCCTGATCAGATCGTTAAGTTTGATGGCCAGATCGTGGATTCAGTTGGTGATACTGCCCACATAAAATTCAAAGTCTTTCAAATGGATGTCAAAAGTTCATTCCTGAATGGTGAACTTCAAGAAGAAGTATATGTGGAGCAACCTCCAGGTTTTATCAATCCAACTCTCTCTAGTTATGTCTATAGATTAGACAAAGCCTTATATGGACTTAAACAAGCACCTAGAGCATGGTATGAAACACTAACTAACTTCCTTATTGAAAATGATTTCACTAGAGGTAGAGTAGATACCACATTATTTCTTAGGAAGCATAAAGACAAAGTCCTATTAGTTAAAATATATGTTGATGACATTATCTTTGGCTCTACTAATGAAAAAATGTGTAAACGATTTGCCAAGCTTATGCAGAGCAAGTTCGAAATGAGTATGATGGGTGAGTTGAATTTCTTCCTTGGATTGCAAGTAAAGCAGACTGATGAAGGAATCTTCATAAACCAAACCAAGTACATTAAAGACTTACTTATAAAGTATGGCATGGAATCAGCTTCTCCCATAAAAACACCAATTGCTCCAGCAACCATGCTTGACAAAGATGAGAAAGGTAGAAGTATTGATATACTCAATACAGAGGTATGATAGGCTATCTTCTATATCTAACTGCCAGTAGACCAGACATAATGTTTGCAACATGCATATGTGCTAGATTCCAAGCTAATCCTAAAGAATTACACTTAACTGTTGTAAAAAGGATTTTCAGGTATCTCAAAGGCACACATCACTTGGGACTTGGGTATCCCAGGGAGTCCTCCTTTGAACTAATAGGATAAACAGATGCTAATTTTGCAGGCTGCAAAATAGATAGGAAAAGTACCAGTGGCACTTGTCAGTTGCTAGGAAACAGGTTTGTGTCCTGGTTTAGCAAGAAGCAAAACTCAGTATCTACCTCAACAATGTAAGTTTAATACATTCTTGGCAGCAAAACTTTGTACTCAAATCTTATGGATGAAAAATTAGCTAGCAGACTATGTGTTTGATTTCAAATCTATACATGTTCATTGTGATAACACAAGTGCCATAGCAATAACACACAATCCTGTCATGCATTCTAGGACTAAGCATATAGAAATAAGATATCATTTTATTAGGGATCATGTTCAAAATAGAACTATATCTTTACAATACATCCCTACTGAAAATCAACTTGTTTATATCTTTACAAAGCCTCTAGATGAATCCAGATTTAATAAATTGATAAGTAAGTTAGGCATGCTAAATCTACAACCATAAACTCTGTGCTCTAGTTCACGCTAACCATGCAGATATAAAGGATATGTTCAAAATCGTAGAGGTGACTAAAGAAGGACCACGATCGTAGAGCTCCCTTAACATGACAAATAAGCATCATGTGATGACAACATTCCTAACAAATCTAAGAAATCCCTCTGATAAGCGCCTCAAGGAAAAACCTGATCCTTAGTTCATTCGAAGAGGTTGGCCCTTCTTGAGCTACCTTAACACAGAAGGAATGCTAAGTCAAAGTTCATCACAAGGACCAGGACAGAAAACGTTTGTAGAGTAGATTCAGCAGCGAACTCGATGATCGTAGTGCAACCTCAACGATCATAGTGCAACCTCGATGATCGTAGTCCTCCCAAAGTATACACTAGCTCAGGGGGAGCTAAGGGCAGATCAATAATGTGACTATTTCAACTAAATCAGTTAATATGGTCATCATATTGTGCTACTTGGTTACATCGATTTCAAGCATGAAAACATTTATAGCATGCCATAACATTGCATCAATGCCTTAATTATCACAAATGCACGCTAACCATGTAATTACAATCTCATCATTGGCCAAGTTAACTTCATACTTACCGAATAGCCAGTATCATGCAATATGAACTATCTACATGCAACGAATATGATGAACTAACATATTTTTGGGTTTTTTTCAAAAAATTTTCTAGACAATAATATGAAAGCAAAACAAAAACAAAGCTACCATGCAACTAATATGCAGACTACTAATATGAAATTCTAAAAATCACACACCCCCAAACTTAAAAGAATTAATGTCCTCATTGTAAGAAATAGACAAAATTGAAGTAAAGAGGACTTCCCTGAGAGGCTAAGCATCAGGCTCAACCTCCTCAACATCAGAGTCGGAGGGTGGATAAGCAGTAAATGGTTGTGGAACAGGAAATTAGAACAACTCAACATTGGGATTTAATCGAGCAAACGCTTCAGCCAAGGATGCATTGAAGCTGTTCTAAGTTACAAATGCATGATATTGCCTTTCTGTGATTCGCTTAAGTTTTCTTTCCTCTATTTTGTCCCTTGCATCCAAATGCTGCTGAAGACTCCTAAACTGAGTGCTAAACATAAACTTTATCTTACACGATGAAATAGGTGTGTTAGTTCTTAGTTGGCACAATAGTTATCTAGAAGGGGGGTTGAATAGATATTTAAAAATCTTTTCATTTTAAACTTGTTCTTTGATAATGATTAAAACTTAGCGGAATAAATGTTTGCTTTAATCTTTTTACCAAGCAATGGAGTTATGAGAGTGAGGCAGTTATGGCAGTTATAACAGGTATAACAGTTATGGTATGAATGTAAAAGACATAGTCGTTTTAAGTGGTTCAGAGCACTTAAAGCTCCTAGTCCACTCTTCTGATTCGACAATTAGGTAATCCACTAAGGATGTCTTTTACAACTTCTGAATCACACAGATTCCTTCTAGACCAGTAGTCTAGGAACTTCTTAGTTCACTCTTGAACTCTTCAAGTCCAACGGACTTGGCTTTCTTACAGTTCACTACGAACTCTTCAAGTCCAGCAGACTTGGTACTCTTCTTCAGTTGGTTGATAATGTTGAGTTCTTGATGGTTACTTCTCAGTTGTTGTGTAAGCACTTGTTCTAAAGAACTGAGTAGCTGAGCAAGCTTTGCAATATCTCAGATCGTAGAGTTGAGCTTCAGAGAGATGTTCACATTGTTTGTTTAATGCTTGCTTAGTTCTCTCTCATCTGTCTGATCTGTATATATGTGATCTTGAAAACTATCCGTTGGATCCATCCGTTGAGACATTAAATGCATTTGACTTTTCTGATCTTTGATGGAGACATTTCTGCACATCTTCTGAAACTACATTCTGGCCCACTGACACAGCAGACTGCTTTCTCACCTAACACCTGAAAAGGTGTTTTGCCCCCTTACCTATGGTACTTTCCTTAGCTTCTTCAATACGCTTCTTTGTTACATACTAAGGATATTTCATATTACTTTGGGACTGATGAGTACTGCAACGTCTAGAATCTATTCCTCATATATTGGAATCTGTCTTCACACATAACATGAGGCTCGACATTTTCTGACATAAGACAGATGCTCTACGATTCAGATCATAGTGGCTTGTCGCCTTGGTGCTCGATCTGATGCTATCAGCTGAGAGCACTATGATTTCTCTTAAACCCTTGCACACTACGATCTTCACTTGCTCATGTTGTTACTCTACGTTTCCAAGAGCACACTACGATCGTTGAGATGGCTCGGCAAACGTTGGGACCACTCTACGATTTCCGAAGAGTCCTTTCAAGGAAGGCTCACTATGATCTTTGAAGCTCTACATTTCGGCCTTAACTTCTGCAATGTTGATCAGATGATACACTACGATTTCTTCGAAGCCTATCTATTACATCTAAAGATCAACCTAACAGCTTTGATCTTTCTATCTATAAATTCTATTACAGAATGATACACGTTAAGATCTTCGATCAACCTAACAAATTTGATCTATCACTAAGTCCTTGTACATATCTTACTTGGAAGGACTTTACAAATAATCATGAGCATATACATTAAAACATCAAATCATAATATGCATTCTCCCAACAATCTCCTCCTATTTGATGTTGACATAACCAAGGAGATTTGTTGTCATGATTTATTAGTGTCTAGATGTATTTGCAGGAAATTTAAACATGACTTAGTATTTCAGTGAGTAGTTGAAATTTCTAGAGAATAAGCATGAATTTATTGATGTTCAAGAAATATTGCAGTTTTAGCTTTACATCAATAAGAATTTAAATTTTCAACTTATCTCTATTTCTTTGACCTTTTTCTTAGTGGGTTGGCATACTCCTCAGCCCTTCTTTTTCTGCAAGCTTCCTCGTTTCTGGCTAACTCTTCCAGCTCGCTTGGACTTAGTCTTGGATTTTCCTCATGCCTGTACATGAATGCAAGATCTCCAATTGGCATTCTTATGCATACGATAGACACATCTTGTGAGCTGGGAGTTGACTCCTGACGGCTTAAAGGTATGTCCGTTAAATTTCCCTGCTGATCAGATCGTTGAGCCTGATGGTGGAATTGTCTTGCAGGAGGGCTTCTTGACGCTTGAGTATGAAATTGTCCTGAAATTTAAATAAGCACACTTAGAAGGGGGGTTGAATAAGTGTGGGAACAAACGATGTCAAACTTTTGATTAAATAAAAATTCTTTTGGATATACAATGCAGCAAGCAGGATTCTATATCTTTATATGTAGAAAGGTAAAGATGTTGTATTGAATTTATGTAACACTTTCCACAATGATTAAATACGTGACTTAACCTTTTTTAGAATGTGATTATGTGAAAACAATTTACTGAATTAGGTTTGTAAGTTTATAGATATAGAATGCAGCCTGCTGGATAGATAGCTGAATGATGAGATAATTTAGCACAATAAGCAATCACATGAACACAAGGAATTTTTACGTGGTTCAAATTTCTATCCTCTATTCTAGTGGCTTTAATCCACGTCAATACAAACTAGTATTGGAGACTCTCTTTATTAATTAACTTTGTTTACAATTAAACCCCTTTACAAGACAAGTTTCAAAACCTTTGAGTACTTATACTCCCCGAGCACCTTTGATCCCTAGCACCTTTGCTCCCCGTGCACCTATGCACCCTTAAGCACCTATGCTTCCTTGAACTTGCTTGCAAAACCTCTAATCCAACCCGGATTAGAAACCTTAGACTAACAACTTAGTCTACCACATGTTTTAGAGAATTGATCAAAGATATGACAACAAAATAAACTATGATCACAGCAATAATTATATCAACAATTCAAGGCTCAACTAGAATGCAATGATCAAAAGATATCACCGATTTAAGCTCACGAGACTTAGCTGAAAATATAGTCAATTTAATTACCCAACTGCTTGTATGCTTGCACTCAAAATAATAAAATATCTTTCAAGTATATTAGTGCAAAGATTAATCTTAGTGAATAAAGTATAGAAGAGATATCACCAATTAGATGTTCAATGAAGTAGTGAAAATATAGTTAGTAAAATTGCCCAACTGACTTGTATGCTTTGTGATATCAATATGTGTTTTTCTGTAGTTTCCTCGTTAAAGAAATCGGTTCATTTATAGGCTTTTCTAAAGTATTACCGTTGCTTGTTGTCTGTCGTGATATGATCGTTAGAGACGGTATGCATGTCAAGTAATACATAGACTATCATCCGGAGATTGTGCCAAAGATCAAGACATCTAATATATGTGTATTAGTATATGACACGTCATGATTTAGTATACAATATAGACATATCATAGTGATGACTGAGAGAATCTTGCTTAAGAGATAGTCCATCACGTTTAGTCTATATCTATTATGATTTCTGTATTTAGTAACCATCTTGTCATATGGTAGCTTTCTTTTTGGCAATTACCGGATATAATCAATTATCATCATGAAGCAGATTTTCTTTAACATAACAATCTAGTGATGTTCCTTAATTTGAGCTTTTATATAAAGCATGATATTAGCTAGTTACCTTAGTTTATTTCCCAGAATTAAAATCCTTGAATCATGAGGCACGATTTATGATGCATGAGTTATGATATGCCATATTTGTTATTACCGTGAATCAAGTTGATGAATAATTTATGGTATTGTATTTAATCAACCATTTACTCCAGTTTCCATATATATATATATATATATATATATATATATATATATATATATATTGGTTAACAATATTTGATTCCTTAATTTATGGTGAGCAATTTTGATTATGTATATCAGAGACTAGTGAATTACCATATGACATCAAATATGTGACTACAAGTATTTATGCAATGCACATGTCCTAGAATACTCATTTTTAGGAACACTTAAAATTTTCATCATTTAAGAAACATTTCCATATTAATTTTAGGTACCCAATTAATGTAGATTTGCCCTCACTAATTAGCTTTTCAAAAGTTACTCCAATTAATTGATCCATGCTAATTGATTCTAAAGATATGAATATTGATTTGCTAAATTTTAAAGAATGTTCAATCAATTCATGAATAACTCAATCCCAAGATATATGGTATAGATTTATGTAAAAAATCAAAATCTATTTTAAATTAATTCCTTTAATTATAGGAATGTTTCAAAATTAGCTTTTCAAAAATTACTCCAATTATTGATCCACGATAATTGATTATGAAGATATGAAAATTTGATTTGCTTAATCAATTTTAAGGAAAGTTCAATCAATTAATAAATCATAGAAAATATAATGAATAACTTAATTAATATTTGATCCTTATTAATTTTGAAAGCTTAATTAAATATTTTCATAATTAATCTTTAATTAATTAATTAAAATTAATTAATCATTTTAATTTCTCCCACAATTAATTAATGATGCAATGCAATGCAAATCCTAGAGCCTTGATTGAGAAATAATTAAAGCTAGGATCTTACATTTATTTCCTAATGACTCAAGCAATTCTTCAAGCCTTCATGTCTTCAATCCTTTAATAAATCAAAGCTTCAAGAATTCTTTTAATATCTTGTAAATGTTAGGTTTTGTGAAAATCAAAGTAGCAATCAAATTAAAAATTAGCGGATGATGAAATAAAATCGATTTTAAAATTTTTTCACAAACCAATTACCCTGATCATCATTTATGCATATTATTAATTAAACGAAGAATAAGAAATTATGAAATCATACCCTTGTAAACGAAGCTTCCTCAGTGCAGTTCACCTCCTACTTCTCATGATCTCCTCAATCTCCTGGTAGATTCCTTCCTTTGATCAATGTAAGCCACCCAAGTGTACTACCTCTAGAGGTGATCCACCAAAGAAGAAGAATTTTCAAGAAGAAGGGGTATCGCTCAAACCCTAGTTTTCCTATCTCAGATAGAAAAAGGAGGCGACTTCTTCAACTCTTGAATTACGTATATTAGATATCCGATATAAGACTCCTTTTATAAAGATATCATGTAACCTATTTTAATTAAAATAAGGTATTATTTATTTAATTAAACTCTTTTAATTAAATGGGCTCCATAATCCTATTAGGGGTAATTAATTAAACTCCTTTAACTAATTTTCCTTCCTAATCCAATTAGGAATAAATGAGAGTACTTATATTAAATTAATTCCTAAACCTTTTAGAAATTAAAATAATAATAATTGTAATAATATTAATAAGACTCTCTTATTAATTTATATTTAATATTTCTAAAATATTAAATAATAAATATTAAGCTATTTAATTTATTCTATCACCATAGATTAAATTAAATATACTTAACATATTATTACAATTATGCCATTAACTTCTTAAATAATTATTTTTCCTTTTATGGTGTGTGACCCTTTAGGTTCTCCATATTAAACCTAGGTTAGAATAAATCAATTAGAACAATTCTAATCTCATTTAAATAAATAAATTAAATAAATAATATTTATTCTACAATAAGGATAAGCCTCCCTAGCGATCAACGACTTTCCGGATAATATAGATTTCAACATTAATCATAAAAGAACCTTTGAGTAAATAGTTACCGTGATAATTCAATCCTTCCACCATACAATGTCCCAATTAAATATAAGACATGGAATTATCACAAGTCTTATTTTATTTAATTATATGTATTTCGATTCCTAAATGCATTAACTCCTAATGAATGCAAATTAGAAACTACTTTCTAATTTCATTCCACCTCGCCAAGGATTCCCGGTCATGTCATTTATCGAATCACATAGACATTTCTCTTCTTTTACTAGAAGTGGTAGATTCTTTATCGATCATTCTTTATCTTCATATATAACTTATTACTCCCAAGCATACCCTTTGATATACTCTAAGAATCTTAAGGAATAAGTCAAAGTGTAATTCATTATATATAAGATACTATAATGATCTCAAGTCTAAGGATCATTTGTACTACTATCACTACAGAATTCCTATCGACAAGCAAGTAAAACTCCATTAGGTATTCCTTAGCGAGTCAATGCTCAAAGAACTTATTCTCTAATAAGCACCTACATACTTGCTTTAGTGTCTCCACACAAATGATCATGAGATCAATCATCCTCATCCAATGAGCAAACAACGACGTATCAATCTATCCGGATTCATTAATCCCTTTTTAGTAATCCATTGATTGGGAACATTTTAGTTTTAAGCTATCTAAGAATTTAGATCTCATTAGCATGATCTCATCATGATTCTAAAAGCATTGCTTAAAACTATGGGTTTATCACATATTATTAAAAACAACACCATGTAGATAATAAATGCCTTCAATAAATAATTTTTTATTAATAAATAAATAAGATTGATTACACAAGAATGCTTTATCATCATACATGATCGGCTTGTATGCATAATACTTTCAATCTACCACTTGACTAAAGCCAATCGCCATGGTATCTCATACCCATCTTCTCTAAGTGACGATCAAACCGTTTGTTGTGTTAACGCTTTAGTAAATGGATCTGCAATATTGTCTTCGAGAGTCCACACGCCCCAGGGTGACGCCTCTCTTTCAATGATCTCTCCGATCAAATGAAATCGCCACAACACGTGTTTGGATTTCGATGAGACTCGGGTTCCTTAGCTTCATGCAATGTACTCCAAAGTTTGTCACGTAATAAAGGCACCGGTCCTTTAATGCTAGGAACCACACCAAGTTCTAGTAATGAACTTCTTCATCCAAATGACTTCCTTTGCAGCCTTCACTTGCAACTATGTACTCTCGCCTCACACACCGAATCAAAGAATCGTCTTGTCGCTTGAACTCTTCCAACTCACCTCGCGCCACCGCTTAAGGTAAACACATACCCCAAACGGATTTATCATCATCTTGGTCTGCTTTGAAAACTTGAGTCAGTAGAAGCCCTCTAGTTTTAATTCGCACTCCACCGTAGATAAGAAATACATCCTTAGTTCTTCTTAAGTACTTTAGGATATTTTTCACCGCCTTCCAAAGGTTCTTTTCTCCGGATTCGATCGATATCTCGCTTGTTACACTAAGTGCATGAGCGACATCCGGTCTAAGTACATATCATACCGTATACGATAGTTCCTATTGTTTGAAGCATAAGGAATCTTACTCATACTGGCTTTCTCTCCTCGTGTGTCTTTGGGGCTTGTTTCTTGAGAGATGTATTCCATGGCTCATCTAAGATGAGACCTCTTTTGGAATCTTCCATGCTAAACCTCATTAGCATCAAGTTAATGTACATTCCTTGGGACAAGCCAAGCATCCTTTTAGATCTATCTCTATAGATCTTTATCCCCAAAATATAGGATGCTTCTCCCAAGTCCTTCATGGAGAAGTGTTTAGATAACCAGATTTTAATTGATTGCAGCATAGGAATATCATTCCCTATCAGTAATATATCATCATCATATAATACAAGGAATGAAACAGAGCTCCCACTAACCTTCTTGTACACACATGGTTCATCCTCATTTTTGATAAAATCAAACTCTTTGACTGTCTCATCAAAACGGATGTTCCACCTACGAGAAGCTTGCTTTAATCCATAAATGGATCGTTGAAGCTTACAAACTTGATTTATTCCAACCTTTGAAACAAATCCTCCGGTTGTGTCATATACACATCCTCCTCAAGTTTCCCATTGAGGAAGGCCATTTTCACGCCCATCCGCCAGATTTTGTAGTCACGGTAAGTCGCAATCGCAAGCAAAATCCGAATGGACTTGAGCATTACTACTGGGTGAGAAGGTTTCATCATAGTCAACTCCTTGTCTTTGTTTGAAACCTTTTGCAACCAAATGGGCCTTATAGGTCTCTCACCTTTGCCGTCTGCTCCAGCTTTTTCTTTTAAAGACCCATTTACACCCAATAGCTTAATGCCTTTCAGTGGTGAGACCAAAGTCCATACTGGGTTCTCATACACGGAGTCCATCTCAATTTCATGGCTTCTTGCCACTTCCGAGTCTTTACTACTCATACCTTTCAAATTCAATGGATCATCATCATCTATGACATGGCGTACCTCATCATCATCTTCTATGACAAGTCCATACCGTCTCTGGTATCTTTGGTACTCTTCCGCATTTACGAATAGGGTGTGGTATGTATGAATCTCTACTTGGTTAGGTACCTCACTTTGATCTGTAGTATTTTGTGGTTCTTGAACCTCTTCAAGATATATCTTACTCCCAATCGACCCCTTCAAGGATAAACTCCTTTTCCAAGAAGGCGGCATGTTTCGCAACAAACACCTTTTGATCACTTGGATGATAGAAATAATACCCGATGTTTCTTTAGGTATCCCACAAATCTACATTTGTCGATCTAGTTTGTAGCTTATCGCTTTCAAACTTTTTGACATAAGTCGGACAACCCCAAGTCTTAACATGCTTAAGATTTGGTTTCCTCCCCTATCCATAACTCATATGGGGTCTTGGGAATGATTTTGTAGGTACCTTGTTAAGTAGGTATGCAACAATTCTAGGCATATCCTCGTAAGAAACCGGAAGGCTCAGAAAAGCTCATCATAGATCGAACCATGTCCAACAATGTTCGATTTCTCCTTTCAGATACACCCATTCATCCGTGGCGTCCCCGGTGGAGTCCATTGTGAGATTATACCATTTTCTTTTCGAGACAATTGAGAAACTCACCACTTAAGTATTCTCCTCTCGATCGATCAAGAATCTTAATACTCTTACTAGTTTGCTTCTCAACTTCACTTCAACTCTTTGAACTTTTCAAATGATTCAGATTTGTATTTCATTAAATACACATATCCAAATCTTGAGTGGTCGCCGCTGAATGTAATAAAATAAGAATACCCTCCTCGTATGCGTCATTGTCATAGTCCACATACATCCGTGTGTACCAACGCTAACAACTCAGAATTCTTTCTCCTTTTCCACTAAAAGGAGATTTAGTCATTTTACCCATGAGACAAGATTCATAGTTGGATATGATTCATAATCGAGATAGCTCTAGAGCCCATCTTTATGCAACTTGGATAATCTTGTTTCATTAATACGACCGAGTCTACAAAGTACACATGAAGGTATAATTAACATCATCTCTTTTCCTTTTCCTAGTTTGTTCAATTTGAAATATATTTTCATGCAAGTCAAGTATATAAAGTCCATTTCGCAAATTACCAACACCATATAAAACATTATCATTATAAATAGAACAACCGTTGTTCTTTATTATAATATTAAAACCATCCATATCCAATACGTAGATAGAAATAATGTTTCTAATGATATTTGGAACAAAATAACAATTATTTAAATTAATGAACTTGCCAGTAGCGGTGCTAAACAATAAATCCTTACAAATAATGCAAAGAACCTTTGCTCCATTTCCCACTGTAGATCGACCTCATCCTTGCTCGCCTTTTCTACTTACTTCGACCATCCCTGCATATTATTACATATGTGAGAACCACATCCAAGATCCAATACCCAAGTAGAAGATCGACTTTCGTAAAAATTAATTTCAATCATAAACAAACCTTGATTAGGATTCAAGCTTCTCAAGCTTCTTCTGCTTTTGTTCTCGCAAGATAATCCTTGCGCCTTCTCTTCCAAAGGACCCGGCTTTCTATCGAATGGAAGCAAATTCCTTTACTAGTCGGATCAGTTTCTTTTCATCCTTCACTTTCGCCTTTCCCTTAGCCTTCTTGGATTTCTTCCTTTCGTAAGATACCTTGGGCCTCTTCCTTTTCTTGAAGAATCATCCACCAAGAAGTCATGGTTCTTCTTGGATGGGAAGTGACCTTCAAAGCTTTTCAACATGTTAAGTAATTCGTGCAAGTCGACATCCAACTTATTCATGTGAAAATTCACAACAAATTGTGAGAAGGTGTCCGGGAGTGATCGCAAGACTAAATCTTGACTCAATTCCCCATCCACGACGAACCCAAGTCATCCCAAGACATTCAATCGATTGATCATCTTTAGGACACGAAGTCTCAATCAGAGTGCCCTCTCATTATCCGAGATCGAAGAGCTCCTTAGATATTTCATATCTAGCAGTTCTACTTTGCTCACCATACAACTCTCAAAGGTGCAGAAGATAAGAGAGAGCATCCATGTTTTCATGGATGCGAGCATGATGCGAGCATGATGCATCGAGCCATGATGCATCATCTCGCCACGCTTTAAAAGTAGCAATCTCTTCCTCGAGGTCGCCTCTCGCAACTTTTGCGTGTATTTGCTAATTTAGGACATAAGAAATCTTTTCAAAGAAGAGAACAATTCTCGATTCCTTAACCAAATTCAGTAGTTCGATCCTATTACATTTGTTAAGATCAAGTATGCTACGCAGTTGAAATTAGTGAATGTGACATTTTCAAAATTCTCGCATGTAAAAAGACAATATTTTAGCAAACATTCATTTAATTAATTACCAAAATAAATTAGGTCTTATTTTATATCGGTATCTCCCACTATTTTCTTCAAACTATATTACCCTCATTTATATACTTCGGCAAAAATCTAATTAAAGTTTTCGCTAGTGAGAATAAGGATCCCATTTCAAATATATATAGCCTTGTGGTGACACAACAAACTATATATAAATAAATAGGTAGACAACTCCTCATCAATTACATCATCATGTAACTCCTTATGTTTTTGCCTCTTAGATTATTTTGATCAAGTGGTGGCACATCCAATCAAAATTATCTAAGTTAAGTCCAACCTAGCACTTCCATATATTCAAAAAGAAAAATATCGCCTTGTGGTGACACAACAAAACAATATTGTTCAATTTTCTTTATAAGCATCAAATGTGATAATTAACATCTTAAATACTTAATACTTGCCTTGTGGTGACACAACAAACTCATATTAAATATTTAATACTCTATTAATTTTATCATGCTAGAAGGCAACGCTCGATATTCTAAATATCTTTGAACGCTTAAGACTTAATATATAAAAAAACTTTGAGGGATTTTTATTATTTGTCTCATCTTGTTTAGCGCAAGCATGCAAATATATATATAAAATATACGTCATATTATTAAACATGCTAAGCATGTTTGCATAATATATAATATATATAATACTAGCATGCACATATAGAATATTATATTCTACCCTTGATTGATTATGGACTTTTATTCTAGTTTGATTCACTAGAGCCACCAAGTGAACCAAAAGGTCAAACCCTATGGTGCAAGAATAAACATTTAAACATAACTATTACATTTAAACCCTGGCTCCATTACACGGTCTTCAAACGCCTCCTTGCTCCTTGATCTCTCGGTTCTTCAAAAAATTCTAACTAATCCTATTACATTAAACTATTTAATTTAAATAGAAACCTCGATCGTGAATCAAGGGGAAGTACATAGGAGGGAGATAGAATTTACATCAAGAAGAAAACCAGAAAAGACGAGGTACGCAGACCCCATTTAATAAAACCCATTCATTCAAACATCCAACCAAAATAAATCCAATCACATCGTCAATCATCCATAATCAATCCCATTTATTATCATACATATCATCATATGTATCAATAAATAAAATCATTCCATATATATATGAGTATCATTTAATGGGCAATTTTATATTGCATGAAATCCAATTTCAAGATTAAAGTAAACTCTTTATTTTAATTATAAAATTATTAAATTAATATATATTTATGTATATGTATAATATAACCTTACGGTTATATATATATAATATAATAAATATATATATTATAGCAGTATTCAAAGAATGCTACACATGTTCACGTTTTTTTTTTTTTGAAAAACACCTGATATCAGGTGAATGATTGTTTGGCTTAATATCATATATCAAATATATATAATATTAATGGAGTCGTACAGGATATGCCATATCACAATAAAACCACCTGTACCAAATCCTAAATAAATAAAAAACGTGATTCCTTGTTTTAAAAAAAAATGTGATCCAAGATAAGCTTTTTGAAAACAAAACACCCACGGACTCAGTCAAAGAAGAAAAAAAAAATTCCGAAAACAATTTTCGGCAAGGATAATTTTTTATTTTTTTTTCATAAAATAATAATTTTATACACAAATTATGCCCAATAAATTATTCAAAATATATACCCATAAATATATGGAATCAAAATAATTAATAATTCGCATAAAGTTTGGCTCATGATACCACTGTTAGGTTTTGTGAAAATCAAAGTAGCAATCAAATTAAAAATTAGCGGAAGCGAAATAAAATAAGATTTTAAAAAAAATTCACAAACCAATTACCCGGATCATCCTTTATGCATATTATTAATTAAACGAAGAATAAGAAATTATGAAATCATACCCTTGTAGAAACGAGCTTCCTCAGTGCACGTTGTTCACCTCCTACTTCTCGATCTCTCCTCAATCTCCGTGTAGATTCTTTCCTTTTGATCAATGTAAGCCACCCAAATGTATGGCCTCTGAGGTGATCCACCAAAGAAGAAGAATTTTCAAGAAGAAGGGTATTGCTCAAACCCTAGTTTTTCCTATCCAGATAGAAAAAGGAGGCGACTCTTCAACTCTTGAATTACGTATATTAGATATCCGATATAAGACTCTCTCTTATAAAGATATCATGTAACCTATATTTTAATTAAAATAAGGTATTATTTATTTAATTAAACTCTTTTAATTAAATGGGCTTCCTAATCCTATTAGGGGTAATTAATTAAACTCCTTTAACTAATTTTTTTTCCTAATCCAATTAGGAATAAATGAGAGTACTTATATTAAATTAATTCCTAAACCTTTTAGAAATTAAAATAATAATAATTGTAATAATATTAATAAGACTCTCTTATTAATTTATATTTAATATTTCTAAAATATTAAATAATAATATTAAGCTATTTAATTTATTCTATCACCATAGATTAAATTAAATATACTTAACATATTATTACAATTATGCCATTAACTTCTTAAATAATTATTCTTCCTTTTATGGTGTGACCCTTTAGGTTCTCCATATTAAACCTATTGTGAATAAATCAATTAGAAATAATTCTAATCTCATTTAAATAAATAAATTAAACAAATAATTTATTTAAATAAATAATATTTATTCTACAATAGGATAAGCCTCCCTAACGATCAACGACTTTCCGTATAATATAGATTTCAACATTAATCATAAAAGAACCTTTGAGTAAATAGTTACCGTGATAATTCAATCCTTCCACCATACAATGTCCCAATTAAATATAAGACATGGAATTACTGTCAAGTCTTATTTTATTTAATTATATGTATTTCGATTCCTAAATGCACAACTCCTAATGAATGCAAATTAGAAACTACTTTTAATTTCATTCCACCTCGCCAAGGATTCTCGGGTTGTCATTTATCGAATCACATAGACATTTCTCTTTTTTACTAGAAGTGGTAGATTCTTTATCGATCATTCTTTATCTTCATATATAACTTATTACACCCAAGCATACCCTTTGATATACCCTAAGAATCTTAAGGAATAAGTCAAAGTGTAATTCATTATATATAAGATACTATAATGATCTCAAGTCTAAGGATCATTTGTACTTACTATCACTACACGAATTCCTATCGACAAGCAAGTAAAACTCCATTAGGTATTCCTTAGCGAGTCACGCTCAAAGAACTTATTCTCTAATAAGCACTTACATACTTGCTTTAGTGTTCTCCACAAAATGATCATGAGATCAATCATCCTCATCTAATGAGCAAACAACGACGTACTCAATCTATCCGGATTCATTAATCCCTTTTTAGTAATCCATTGATTGGGAACATTTTAGTTTTAAGCTATCTAAGAATTTAGATCTCATTAGCATGATCTCATCATGATTCTAAAAGCATTGCTTAAAACTATGGGTTTATCACATATTATTAAAACAATACCATGTAGATAATAAATGCCTTCAATAAATAATTCTTTTATTAATAAATAAATAAGATTGATTACACAGTAAATGCTTTATCATCATACATGATTGGCTTGTATGCATAATACTTTCAGTAAATGCATGAGTAAACATTTTAGTACAATAGGAAAGTCATCATCAAAACCCCAAGCTTGGAATATGACCAAGTCAACATGTCATTTTCCCCTTTCTTGGTTTCCTTGACCTCCTCTGCCTCTGTCCTGATCTCTTTGTGCTCCTTGAACTCCTTTCCCTTTATTTTCCCCCTTTATGTCAGCATCAAGGGTTCAAATGTCTGCAGAAAGTCTATTGACTCCTTGGACAAGCTCATTCAGTTGGCTTTGTGTCTGAGCAATGTCCTCTCGACTTTCCTTGATCTATTTTTCTGATCTAGCTTCTTTGTTTCGGAGGAAAGTGAGAACAATGTCATTCTGACGTTCCTGATTGACATAGGATTTCTGGAATTCTTGGACTGAGGCTTTCAAGTTGAGGAAGTTCTCCAGCATAAGTTTATTTTGAACTTCTTGATTTTTCTACATTTCAAGAATAGCCTCTCTTTGCTTGGTGGCTACCTGGAAGTGAATCTCATCTCTTTCCTTCATGCTCTTAAGAATTTCTTGGATAATTTCCCTCAGCTTCTTTGTAAGCTCAGCATTCATAGTACCAGGAAAGTTATTTGCAGCCAGTGATCATTTGATTCAAATTTGATATGAATGAGGCCAAGTGAGATTCCTGGCTTTCTTCTATATTCTTGACCATGTCCTTGGTTGCTTCCTTCAAGTCATCCTTTGTGGGCATATTTGGGAGAGAATCATTGGTTTGAGGATTGTTGGATGGTGGGGATTCTTTCTGAGACTGATCTTGCATGGAGTAGAGAGCAAGATCAAGACTGAAATAGTCGTTTGAGGAGGAGGATGGTATGTCTGATGGAGGGGCCTGAGTTTCAATGTTTGGACTATAGGGCTCTACGATATCTATTTGGGACTCTACGACTGGGCTAGAGTCAGGGATCGTAGAGATGGTGGTTTGTGGGAGCAAAATAAGGTCATCAGATTTGGTTCTTCATTCCATGTAATTTTGGGATTCTCAGAATCGGGAATTGATTCACTGGATTGAGAATCACTTCCAACCATCGAGGGAATTCATAGAATTTACTAAATGATGATGATGGCAAGTGATTAGCTCTGAAGTGAGTAGGGATAGATAATAACTCAAGTTTATCCTTTGAGGAAGAGGTGTTGGTAATCAACTTCTTTGCAAAATGGACTCTCCCTGGGAATCCATGAGCCAGCACTGAGATGGTCGGATATTCTTTGAAACTCCAGAACATGTGATCCCAAGAGTTATTGATTTGGGCTTGATGGTATGGCATCATGGGTAGGTATGAGAACATCTGATTGTATAGGTAGCTTCTATACCCATCTTTGCTTACACCAGTGATCTAAAGATCATCATCATCGTCTTCCTCTTCTCTGTCTTCGTTGGAGGACTCCATTATCTCAATGGGTTCTTGATGATCTTTTACTGGTTCCTCTTCATTTTCGGCAGGGACATCTTCTTCTTCCATGGGGATATCTTGAGGCTCCCCCTTAGTTTGATCATCTTCTTGTAAAATTAAAGGCTCCCCCTCAAGTGTAGCATTTTCTTGAGCTTCAGCCATCTCCCCCTCAGCTGGTGTATTCTCTATCATGAGAATTTCAGGTATCTCCCCCTCAGCTGGAGCACTGTCTTCTTGACTTGCTCTGGATATTTCCTTCTTAGCAACCATACTATTTGCTTCCTTCTTGAGCACCTTTTTATTTTCAAGAATGTACTTCTTAACCAGCTTTCTCCTTGCTTTCTTCGGGTTTAGCCACAACTTCGTGACTCTGTGGAATCTCAACTTTGTCCTATTCAATGTACCACTATGCTTGAAGCAAATTTGCCTCCTTACTTGCGCTATATGTTAGGTCCGGTCTCCACAAACAATGAGAGACTCTACGATTGAGGTGATCATGGCCTGTTGGACTTTTGACCAACTTTGTTTTTCTTCAAGATCTGGGATATGGTAGCCTGATCCTCATCTGCTTCATTTTACTGCTGCTTTCTCCTTAGCATCCTCAGAGTCTCTATATCAGAGGACTCTACAGGTATATCAGTAGTAGATCCTTGAGGCTCTTCTACCTATCTAGCCCTTAGCTTCCTCTTGCCCTTGCTTTTTCTGGTAAGGACAGAGGGTTCTTCTTCTTTGTTGATTTCTTCTTCTTCTTCTTCCCTGACAACGGACATGTTTCCTGGAATGCCTGAGTTCTTCAATTCCCCAGTTCTTCCACTGGATTTTGTCATCATTCGTACATATTCAGCAGGGTTCCTCTTCCAGTTTTCAAACAACTGATGGTTCATTCTTCGATTTGGGTTGATGGCTTCTCCCTCTTCATCCCCAATTTTGTCACCCAGTGTAGATTGCAAAATGATACTCAAGAAACGCCCATATAACATCTTCTGAGGGCTTTTTGATTTCTTCGAGTTTACTATCCACTTACCTATCCATTCGAGCAATATAGCTCCATAGTTGAGTTGTATACCATAATATATGGCAGTCATGAGCTTAAGTT
This sequence comes from Panax quinquefolius, assembly GCA_020205615.1. Taxonomy (NCBI): domain Eukaryota; kingdom Viridiplantae; phylum Streptophyta; class Magnoliopsida; order Apiales; family Araliaceae; genus Panax; species Panax quinquefolius. The sequence continues at coordinate 53,977,858 of CM035165.1, forward strand.
GAGCTTCATTCACCGAGTCATGTCCTGAGCTCTTACAGCATATACATTTCCCAATAATATCAGCTAAAAATTCGTACCTCTGGGGGAACTCCTTCTTCTTGTACCCTTTCACAGAGGGGTTTTTCTTGTGATGCATTTTTCTTAGTCCCTCTTGGAAATCTACGAAATCTAAGTGTGGATGCCCTTCATTCTTGAGACCTAGGGCAAGATTGAAGTCTTCTTCCTTCAGTCTGATTTTTATTCCCCTTACTTTTGTAGTGATGGTGTTGTTTTCAAATATACCATTCTTGTAGAAATCCTTCACTAACTTGGGATATATCAGCGTGTCTTCGCCTAGAGCCTCTTCGAGACCCGCCTTCTTCAGTAACGCCAGGGTCTTGTGAAATTTTGGTGGAGCTGTCTTGAACTCGTCAAAGCAGAGTCTGTAGCCTGAGATAACATTAGATGACGCCATTGATTTTCTAACTGGAAGTGATATTCGAATGAGCTTTCCTCTGAGTTAGGGCTTTTGATTTGAGAGAGAGAGAGAGAGAATGAGAGAGAGATAATCTTTTGAACTTCAGATTTCAAAAATACGATTTCAACTTGTACTTGTAACTTCCCTCTCTTATTTTTCGCTTAGTGGGACAGGTGTCGACTTTTGCTTAGCTCTACGATTTTAATTATTCAGGAATGTACTGATTTGCCCTTGGCTTCTTCAGAACTGAGGTGTCCTTAGGAAGACTACGATCGTTGAGGTAGTCTTATGTTCGTTGAGTTTGTCCTGCGATCGTCGAGTCTGTCCAACATTCGTTGAGTCTGTCCTACGATCGTCGAGTCTGATCAATCATTCGTTGAGTTTGTCCTGCGATCGTCGAGTCTGTCCAGCATTCGTTGAGTCTGTCCTACGATCGTCGAGTCTATCCGAATCCTTGTGATGAGTTTTTGATAAAGCATTCTTTTAAGGCAGCTCAGGAAGGGCCAACCTCTTGGAGAGATTCAAGGGTTAGGTTTGTTCCTGAGGCACCTCTTAGAGAGATTTCCATGTTTATAAAGCTTGTCATCACAGGGTGCATTTTTGCTTTGTTGATGGGACTTGTGTCATCGTTGAGTCTCTACTACGATGATTGAGTCTTTGCTATGATCGTTGAGGTAGTTGTCTTTTCAGCTCTACGATCGTGAACTTTCCTTGATCATGTCTATGATTTTGAGTTCAGCCTTTGTATCTGTCATGGTTAGCACAATCTAGAGCATATATTTCATGGTTGTAGATTTAGCATGCCTAGCTCACTTATTAACTTATTAAATCTAGATTCATCTAGGGGTTTTGTAAAAACATCAGCAAGTTGATTTTCAGTGGGGATATATTATAAAGATATAGTTCCATTTTGCACAAGATCCCTAATGAAGTGATACCTTATTTCTATATGCTTAGTCCTCGAATGCATAACAGGATTATGAGTTATTGTTATGGCACTTGTGTTATCATAGTGTATGGGAATAGATTTGAAATCAAACCCATAGTTAGCTAGCTGATTTCTCATCCATAGATCTCGAGCAGACAAGAATGCCAAATAAGCAATAATATATTTAGCTGCGCAATGAGTAGACACTGAGTTTTGCTTTTTGCTAAACCAGGACACAAGTCTATTTCCTAGCAGTTGACAAGTGCCACTGGTACTCTTTCTATCTATTTTTCATCCTGCAAAATCAGCATATGTGTATCCTATTAGTTCAAATGAGGATTCCTTGGGATACCAAAGCCCCAAGTAAGGTGTACCCTTGAGATACCTGAAGATCCTCTTTACAGCAGATAAATGTGACTCTTTAGGGTTAGCCTGAAATCTAGCACATATGCATGTTGCAAACATTATGTCTGGTCTACTGCCAGTTAGGTATAAAAGAGAACCTATCATACCTCTGTATTGAGTGATATCCATACTTTTACCTTTCTCATCCATCTCAAGCTTGGTTGCAGGAGCAATTGGTGTTTTCATGGGAGAGGCTGATTTCATGCCATATTTTTTCAGTAAGTCTTTGATGTACTTGGCTTGGTTTATGAAAATTCCTTCATCAGTCTGCTTCACTTGCAGTCCAAGGAAGAAATTCACCTCACCCATCATGCTCATTTCAAACTTGCTCTGCATTAGCTTAGAGAATCTCTTGCATAACTTTTCATCAGTAGAACCAAAGATAATATCATCAACATATATTTGAACTAGTAAGACTTTATCTTTATACTTTCTAAGAAACAGTGTGGTATCTACTCTACCTCTAGTGAACCCATTTTCAATTAAGAAGTTAGTCAGTGTTTTATACCACGCTCTAGGTGCTTGTTTAAGACCATATAAGGTGTTATCTAATCTATAGACATAATTGGAAAGAGATGGATTAATGAAACTTGGAGGTTACTCTACATAGACTTCTTCTTGGAGTTCTCCATTTAGAAATGCACTCTTGACATCCATCTGAAAGACTTTGAACTTCATGTGGGCAGCAAAGGCAAGAAAGATTCTGATGGCTTCTAATCTGGCAACAGGTGCAAATGTCTCATCGTAGTCGATACCTTCTTCTTGAGAATAGCCCTTTGCCACTAATCTTGCCTTGTTTCTTGTTATGACCCCATCTTCATCCATTTTGTTTCTGAAGACCCACTTAGTTCCTATCACAGGATGACTCTTTGGTCTTGGTACTAATCTCCATACTTTGCTTCGTTCAAATTGGTTGAGTTCTTCCTGCATAGCTTCTATCCAACTAGAGTCTTCCATAGCATCCTCTATCTTCTTTGGCTCTATTTGTGACAGGAAGCTTAGATAAAAGCATTCATTCTGAGTAGCAGCTCTTGTTTTGACTCTAGCACTCGGATCTCCAATGATTAGATCCTGAGTGTGATCTCTTGCCCATCTGTTACCGGTTGGGACATATGTCCTGATGCCTTCATGTCTTAAGTCTTCAAGGTCTATCTATTCTTTTTGGAGTGAAGGCTCGCTGTCTGGCATTGACCTCTCTACGATTACATTCTCATGCTCTACGATTTCACTGTCTGGTACTACGATCGTAGTGTGGAGCTCGACGACTTCATTCGTAGAAGTGCTCGCACTATCTACCGTAGTGTCTTGAGGCACTGTTTTGTCTAAGTCAGTTTCATCAAAGATGATATGTATCGAGACTTCAACATTCAGTGTCTTCTTGTTGAACACTCTGTAAGATTTGATGTCTATGGCATACCCAAGAAAGATCCCTTCGTCTGACTTGGGCTGGAATTTTGTCAGATACTGCTTTTCATTGTTGAGAATGTAGCATGCACAACCAAGGACATGGAAGTAGCTGACATTTGGCTTCCTTCCTTTCCACAGTTCGTAGGGCGTCTTCTTGATCGTAAAGTGAATTAATGATTTGTTCTGCGTGTAGCATGCGAAGGTTATTCGCTTCGCTTGAAATATTCAAAGCAGTGATGATGTCTTCTTTGTAAGTAGAGTTCTTCCAGCCTCTATCAAAGTTCTGTTCTTTCTTTCAGCAACTCCATTTTGTTGAGGAGTTCGTGAACCTGAGAAGTTATGACTGATCCCATTGTCTGTGCAGAACTGGTCCATTTCTAAGAAGTCAAATTCTCTACTGTGATCACTCCTTATGGCCTTGATTTTCTCTCCTTTCTCGTTCATCACCAGTCTAAACATCTTGATTAATTGAGAGCTCGTTTCATCCTTTGAAGTTAGGAAGAATACCTATGCGAATCTGGTGTAGTCGTTGTTGGGTAAAATCTATATATGCACAACACGCAAGTATACGTGGTCAACAAGTAATAAAGTGATGAGTAGAGTATCGTTCCCACAGAGAATTATTTAACAAAAATCACCAAGTACTAACCCGTAACCAACTCAATCTTATTTAAACGAATGAATTTCAAATTATATAAACTAAATTATTTAATTACACTAATTCTAATTATCACTAATTAAAAATCAGATTACGAAGATTTAAGATCACAACTTCACTTATTGCTTCATTTAAGTTAACACACTTCTCATCAATTATTCTCTATCTTGAATTGTTAATCAAGAACACTAAAGCAGATAAAACCACCTCTCGATGCATAATACCCATATTAACGTCAATCCACAATTAAGATAGAAATCCGTTTAAACACCTTAACCAACTAACCCACTATATCTCTATGTGAATTACAATTGAAGAAGGTTTAAGCTTAAGTTCTCTATTCGATTACATATGATGTTAAGCATATCTCTACCTTAACAATAATCAAAAATCTGTTATTGACAAAATTCATGACACATGATATCATAATAAGATCTAAATCAATACTTCATCTCTCGAGTTCATATAGATTATCACGGTAATTGATGGCCAATCAATTAAATAATTTACTCCAAATCATAATAGACAATCCTCACAATAGAACATAATAATTGATAACGAAACATATTAAAATAAACTACACAATAAGATCCATTGTAATCTCAAACAAAGAATTAGTTCATGATTATTGAATTAAAACTAAGAATCTACAATTGAATAAACAATAAAAGACAAATATAGAAGAAGATGAGAAGATAGAATCTATTGTCTGTAGATTTGATGCTCCCTCCTTGCTCCTACTTTGATTCTTCAATGGTCTCCAAGTTGCATAATTCTCCAAATCTAACAAGAACTAGTGTTTTTGATCTAATTTACTCTAATCTAATCTAATTGGATCCTCTATCTAGTCTCTAACCTCTCTAATCCTTGTGATTCTCCTCCTTATATAAGTCTCCTCATATGTCTTTAAGTCCTCTTGGAAGTCCTTGTGTCAATCGGATCGAAACAATCCTTTCCGGACTCAAATTGGACCGAAATTTGCACTTTTCACAAGATTTTTGGGCTACCCCGCCAAGCGGGTTTATGTTGATTTGGGCCCCTGCCGGGCTAGGGTTCTGACTTGTGGCTGGTACGCCCACCCCGGCGGCGGTTTTGTGATGGAAAATTTTCTGCTCTGACGTCCCTTGGGAAAACGGCAATAACTTTTGATCCAGGAAGCGTTACGAGGCCTGACACCTATCAAATCGAAGATATCGACGAGATCTACAACTTTTATTCTTTGAGATTTTAGAAATAACGAACAGATGATGGTCTAAATTGGGCTGGAAGTGACTGTTGTGCAAATGGCCATCCAAAACAGTGACGTTCGACGTCCGTTGGTACAAATGCCATAACTCTTGCATCCGAACTCCGATTGGAATGATTCAAGATGTTCCGAAAAGCTAAGAAGAAGCTCTACAATGTAATCCAAGTTCCAAACCAAGAATATGAAATGAACATATAAGCCCAAACGATGTCCGGATTGCTTTTATTTGTGTTTTCATACCAATTCTTTGCGATTTCAACTCCCAAGCATATAATCTACAAAACGAACACAAAATGCATGAAAAGTAACTAAAAAAACATGAGATTAAGCAAATAATTCAAGTAACAGATACCAGATAAGTAGGTATAAAACCTACTTATCAGTCGTCGACTATAACTAGAGAGTATCTTTTTCCTCCTAGACTAGTTGTTGGAATTTGCCCAAATAGATCCATGTGAAGCAACTACAGGGGCTTGTCAATAGAGTTGGCAGTTTTGCTTTTGAATGAGCTTCTGGTTTGCTTTCCAAGCTGACAGGCATTGCATGGCCTTTCTTTTACGAATTTGAACTTTGGTAGGCTAGCTACGAGATCTTTTGATGCTAGTTTGGACATGCTCTTGAAGTTTAAGTGAGACAACCGTCTATGCCATAGCCAGCTCATTTTTTCAGATGCTTTTGCCATAAAACATATTGTCTCATCTGAGCTTAATTGACCAAGATCCACTGTGTAGACATTTTCTTCTCTTGTCCCAGTTAGCTTTACAGTAGATGTCTTCAAATCTCTGACTTGACATTGGTTGTTGAGAAATGTCACTTGATGACCCTTGTCGCAGAGTTGACTGATGCTTAGAAGGTTGTGTTGCAGACCTTCTACATATGCTACCATGCTGAAATATACTGCACCATTGCCAGCAGAGCCATATCCTCTTGTCTTGCCCGAGCCATTGTCTCCAAAGATGACTGAGGGACCCTCGTTTTCTATGTAGTTAGATAAGAGGGCTTTGTTCTCGGTCATGTGCCTTGAGCATCCACTGTCTAGATACCATGTAGTGATCGTGGAGCTCTTTTCCTATCAAAATATTGAACCTTCATTTTGGTACCCATATTTGCATGGGTCCTTCTTTGTTAGTGCCTTTGGGGACCCAAATCTGTTTAATCTTGGGTCTCACATGCATGGAATTATAATAACACTTGGCAGCCTTGTGACCATATTTATTGCATATAAAACACCTAGTATGATGTATGCCAGTGTGTGCATGATGATTCATCCTCCATTTGGACTTGTGTGGTTCATTAATTATCCTTCTGTTAAACTGATTCTCATTTTTCCACGTGTCCTTGGATTTCATAAATAGTGATGAGTGTGCTTTACCTCTCTTCAGACCTTCCCGGTTGATTCGTAGAGTTGGTCTTGCTTGACTCTACGATTCTTCGAGGTTGGTGAGTAGAGGTTAGGTTATTCTTCTTTTTATGAACCCCTGCATCAAAGACATGAGATCCTTTACTCTTATGAGTAAGAATGGAGACAGTAGACAAGGTTGAACTTGTTCTTCCTTCCGTGAGGATTTCACAAAGGTAATGCTTCTACTTTGAAACTTGAGGCATTACTAGTGCTAGTTTCCTTTGTCTTTTCACACAAGGCTCGAGATGGATTCCCCAAAGCTGGCTATCTTGTCGAATGTGCTTCTCCGGACTAGAGAGCGGCAAACCATGGATGATGAGAATTTGTTCCATGTAGAGATAGTCTTTTCTAGATCCTCAATTTTAGAGGTTAGATTAGACTCTCTTTGTGCATCGAGTGTGTTTATGCATCTTAAGGTCTCATTCTCACCTTTCAAGATTGAGAGAGAAGATTAGTACTTAAAAGGACTGTTTCAAGCTCTCCTTGTACTTTCTTTTTCTCCTCTTGAAGAAGTGAATGATCCTTAGACAAAACTCTGAACCACTTCATATATTGATGTAGATCAGTGATTATGTCATGCAGTGCAGTTCTTAAGTCATTTATATCTACATCAGGTGAGTTGAAGTCAAATACCTCATCGAGACTTACATCATGTATGTTGAGGTTTTATTTGTCCTTTGAATGTTTGGCCATTAGGCACAGATTGGCCATTTATGGTTCTTCTTCATCTCCGGAGTCAGCATTTGAGTCATTATCTGAATCACTCCATGATCCTCCAGCTACCAGGCCTTTGTCTCTCTTCTGAGGCCTTTTGTTTCCTTTGAATTCCTTCTTTGCATGATGTTTCTTCTTTAGTTCTTCTCTTAGAGGTTTATTATAGTTGGCAATGAAGTGGCCAGGCTTCTTGCAGTTGTAGCATAGATCATTTAATTGCTCCTAATTGTTGTAGTTGCTGACCTTCTTTGGCTTGTTGTTTTTGCCTTAACGCATGAATCTTCTCAGTCTTTTTACCAGCATAGCAAGGTCTTCATCATCGTCTTCATCATAATCAGAGTCAATCTCAGTGTTGACCTTTGATGCACCTTTATTTGCCTTGAGAGCAACACCCTTATCCTTCCTTCTTCCTTTTGATAAGGTTTCAGCACGTTGGGTCAGCACTAGTTCGTATGTCAGGAGATTGCCATATAGTTGTTGAACTGTCATCTCATTAAGATTCTTTGACTCTCTTATTGCAGTGGTCTTGGCATCCCACCTGCTTGGTAGGACTCTCAAGAACTTTATGGTCAGATCTTTGTTAGGATAGACCTTTCTATATGCTCGTAGAGAGTTGAGCAGAACGTTGAATCTTTTATAGGTGGCGATTCGTTTTCTCTTTGGGCGGCGAGCAAACATTTCATATACTTTGTGTCGAAGAGAGATTGTTTGTTCTCTCTAACTTCTTCAGCCTTTCGTGCATGATCGGCAGATGCTTCCTAAACTTCCTTAATTGCTTTGTTGTTGACAACATTTTTAAACAGATCGTCTTCTAAGGATTGGAACAGGATGTTCTTGGCTTTTTGTCAAGTTGGATGCCTCTCTTCTCGTTTCATCCATTCTTCTTTAACCTTGATTTGCATTCGCTTTGGATCACCAAAGGTTGGTGCAAGATTTGTTGGAATATAGGGCCCATTTTGAATCGGTCTCAAATAGATCTTCATCTATTGAGTCCATGTATGCTTAGATCCCCGATTTTCCAGTTAGCAAATTTATCCTTGTTGTTGCACATCGGGTGGCTTCTTTGCGCTCCCTCTGGGTCTGGATTCGCTTGGTATGAGTGCCATTGGATCTACTAAGGCTTGTAAGCTTTAAAATAGAACCTGCTCTGATACCAATTGTTAGTTCCTAGTTGGCACAATAGTTATCTAGAAGGGGGGTTGAATAGATATTTAAAAATCTTTTCGTTTTAAACTTGTTCTTTGATAATGATTAAAACTTAGAGGAATAAATGTTTGTTTTAATCTTCTTTACCAAGCAATGGAGTTATGAGAGTGAGGCAGTTATGGCAGTTATAACAGATATAACAGTTATGGTATGAATGTAAAAGACACAGTCGTTTTAAGTGGTTCAGAGCACTTAAAGCTCCTAGTCCACTCTTCTACTTTGACAAGTAGGTAATCCACTAAGGATGTCTTTTACAACTTCTGAATCACACAGATTCCTTCTGACCAAGCAGCTCAGGAACTTCTTAGTTCACTCTTGAACTCTTCAAGTCCAAAGAGACTTGGCTTTCTTCGCTTCACTCACTTAACTCTTCAAGTCCAGCAGACTTGGTACTCTTCTTCAGTTGATTGATAATGTTGAGTTCTTGATGGTTGCTACTCAGTTGCTGTGAAAGCACTTGTTCTAAAGAACTGAGTAGCTGAGCAAGCTTTGCAATATCTCAGATCATAGAGTTGAGCTTGAGAGAGATGTTCACGTTGTTTGTTCAGTGCTTGCTTAGTTCTCTCTCATCTGTCTGATCTGTATATATGTGATCTTAAAAACTATCCGTTGGATACATCCGTTGAGACATTAAATGCATTTGGCTTTTCTGATCTTTGATGGAGACATTTTTGCACATCTTCTGAAACTGCATTCTAGCCCACTGACACAACAGACTGCTTTCTCACCTAACACTTGAAAAGGTGTTTTTCCCTTACCTATGGTACTTTCCTTAGCTTCTTCAATACGCTTCTTTGTTGCATACTAAGGATATTTCATATTACTTTGGGATTGATGAGTACTGCAACGTCTAGAATCCATTCCTCATATATTGGAATCTGTCTTCACACATAACATGAGGCTCGACGTTTTCTGACATAAGACAGATGCTCTACGATTCAGATCGTAGTGACTTGTCGCCTTGGTGCTCAATCTGATGCTATCAGCTGAGAGCACTACGATTTCTCTTAATCCCTTGCACACTACGATCTTCACTTGCTCGTGTTGTTACTCTACGTTTCCAAGAGTACACTACGATCGTTGAGATGGCTCGGCAAACATTGGGACCACTCTACGATTTCCGAAGAGTCCTTTCAAGGCAGGCTCACTACGATCTTTGAAGCTCTACGTTTCTGCCTTGACTTCTGTAATGTTGATCAGATGATACACTATGATTTCTTCGAAGCCTATCTATTACATCTCAAGATCAACCTAATAGCTTTGATCTTTCTATCTATACATTCTATTACAGAATGATACACGTTAAGATCTTAGATCAACCCAACAAATTTGATCTATCACTAAATCCTTGTACATATCTTACTTGGAAAGACTTTACAAATAATCATGAGCATATACATTAAAACATCAAATCATAATATGCATTCTCCCAACAAGGTGCAGTAGCTTCCTCACCCTCATGAACTTCATCAGCCCGAAAATCCTCATCCTCATAATCGGCAACTTCTTCCTCATCATCCTCAGAATCGGAAGGAAATAAAAATCCTAATCCCCTCGGATGGGACTCACCCCCTGGCCACTTAGAATATCTCGTTATTAATCTATGATCCAAAAGTTGTAGTGACTGTTTCACTGGCTCATCAACTCCCCATCTCACCCCTGCTTGACGACACAATCCACAAATAAGGGATGGATGAGGTAATCCTCCCACAAATGGTCCACGCAAGGCGTCGTCGAGAAAAAGTTGATGACAACCCCAACATTAATATCAAAATCCTTCACAATCGCATACAACAAGGGTGCTTTTTCCTTGTTTATCTCGCTAACATGTTGAGGAGGGAGAAACTTAGCACATAAGAACGCATACCAAATCTTCCCATACCGAATCAAGTCTTTGTTAAGAAATAAGGTACCCCCTTTCTTTCCTCTCAACCATATTGTGTTCGTCTACAAATCTTTGCTAAAATCTGATAATAGTTTGGAGCGCTATCTCTGTATGCTGAGTACTGGAAAACCTCGGGTGCTCGAAGATCATAATAGGCATTGATAGCATCGGAACTGAAAGGCACCATCTTCCCCCTAACAAAAGCTGTGAAAGGGGCCTTATCTTTAACATTTGCATAAAACTCTTGAACCACGACCACTACCGTTGGTTCAGGCTGATCTCTAAAAGTGTCCCAACCCCTCTCGTTAATTTGTTGACCCATCTCCCCGTTGAACTCATCAGGTCTCAATCCATGCTCGGGGATAAGTGCTTTGTTTACCAAATAATCGTATTTGTCAATGATGTATGCACCTATAAACTTTCTTCTATCAAATTGTCGCACTGGGGTGGAAGAACCCTCACCTCGCTGCCTTTTCGATGCTATGGATGTGTATCACTGTCAACTGCGTCATGGAACTTACTCGATGGACAGAACTTAACAAACTTGTGTCAGCCCCTATACTTACCAACAAAAACACCAAAAACTCGTTTAACAACCCATTACTGATTCACCGCCATGGGCACAAGAAATATGCACAATTGCGAAGTCACACAATTATAGTAAGCCTAAAATACAATCTATTCTTTAAAAAATTTTATCAAACTCCTTGTAGGCTATCTCAGTTTTCCCATTTAATACCCCCAAACTCAGTATTCAATTCAGTTTATACCACACAAAGTTTCTAACAACAACAATCAATCCTCACTTATATCACAATTGCTAATATAAATTTGCATGGTTTAACTCTTTGTGATATGCAGTCACAAGTAATAGCAATCTGATCAGCAAATTGAAAGTAGATGCGATGGCAAATGCCCAATTAATGTACTGCATACCTTCAACTTAGGAGTGACTCTATGTGAATGCTTTAATTGTATCAGCCCCTTTTTGGAATTACAACCAATATACCACTGTATCTTATGAACTGCCAATTAGGGTTTGCAATTGGAAATGAATGATTAATTAGGATTAAAGGATGAGTGATTGATGTTTTGGGTAAAGAAATCCATAGGATATTGGGTGTATAATTGTGGTGATGTTGTTTTAGGTGAGTAAGCCTCAAAGGTTCGAAGTTGGGAAGGAAGAAATATGAAAGTTCGACCGAGAGGAAGAGTTAAGAAAAACTAGTTTCCCGTAGTGCCGCCGGGGTGGCAAGAATTTGGCCTTGAAGTGCCGCCGGGGCGGGCTCTAATAAAGAGCACCCCCACTGGGGTGGGTGTTTTCTTCTATGAATGTGCCGCCGGGGCAAGTGTTATAAACTGTCAGATATTTTTTTTTCTTCTTCTTTCGATGTGCTCGGCACACGCATTATGCAATGAACTTCCTTTCAATTTCTTGTAACTTCATGTTACCATCTTTTGTATGCAATCCCCTCAATTAGTCTCGGCCTCATTACCTGAAATCATACATAGACCAAAATCAGAGCGAGTATTATAGAGAATGAACAAGAAAGCTTTTATTAAAGCAAATCGACTAACTAACTAACTGCCTAATAAACAATCCTATAAATTGCAAAAATTGACAACTAAGTATTGACACTAATAACTAATCTACTGAATTGCACAATTGCAAACTAAATATTTAAATAACATAAAAATTGGGTTGCCTCCCAATAAGTGCTTGATTTTGAGTCTTTTAGCCTGACTACTTCCTATTTCTAATCTGGATCGGCCGATATATTTTTAGCATGTTGCTTGTATACTGCACATAACCAACACTGCTTTGTTGTATGCACATTCAATTGTATTACTGGAGGCGAATTTGACTTCAGATCAACAATGAGAGTTTTTAGACTACCAACACTACTAGAAAATCGACCTATAGCGACGGTCAGCGACCATCGCTATAGGCCTAAAGACCGTCGTTACGCTTTAGCAACGGTCACCGACAATCCCATAGAAGCCGTTGGTAAATGCTATAGCGACGGTCTTTAGGACTATAGCGACCGTCGGCGACCGTCGCTATAGGCTTTTTAGATTTCAAAATTTTTTAATTAATAATTCACATTTATTCAACAAACACAAGTACAATATAAAATAAAACATAAAAAATATTATATACATCATTTAAAATCATTTACATTACAATATTACAATACGTAACATCTAACATCTGTCAATGCCTGAAGAAGGTGTACCCTTGACTTTGCTGCCAGATCAATCTTAATTTCTCTTGTACACATCCAAGCAGTCATGCTCTAACTAAAGAAGCATCTTGTCCCGTTCCTCATCACTTTCACCAACCTCAAACCACCATGAACCAGTTTTTGATAATAATCTGAAAACACAAGGAAAATCATACTCATTCTCATTCAGATTACAACTAGACCAAATTCTAAAAGTATCAAGCGAATTAACAAGAGATGCATACAATTTCTAAATGTATCATTTAGAATTGGCTATCACGTTTAGTAGCAAAACTATTCTAGAATTTTTTATTTTTTGGCCAGAAGTATAGTCTCCTTTTAAAATAAGAATGAAATGCTCTTCAAAAAGTTGAAATTGGATACAATAAAGAAGGTAAAGTCCAGGAGAGGAAAATGCATTATCATAACAATTTTAAACATGGCCTAAACCAGGATTCAAATGCCATCTATAGTTACAGAGCAGAAGGCAAAGACCACCAGACTCCCCACAAAGATGATAGACTCCAGTAATCAATTTATTCATTGTTGAGGTACCTAGTACAGCAGTTACAAACAGTAAATTCTACAAAAATGGCTGATCTATACTGCTGTAAAAATAAGTAAAGTAGCATCGGCAGAGAATATTCTACTTTTCTGTGGCTCATCCAAGGGCTACTGGAGAGGGATCCCCTCTTCAGCATGAGTGCAAAATGCAGATTGGCAAATTAATAAAATAACCTTCTAAACATAAAAGGTCAAAAGTTAAATAAATTAAATTCCTGATTTAATTATTCCAACTCAAAGTCAAACAAATTAAGCACTAGACTGATTTATCCCATGCCTAAAAAATATTAAACTGCATATTAACAAAGTTCAGAACTTACCCCAGTTCAACCAGGGTAATGTGCATTTCCATGAGCCAGGTTAATAATGTTATAAGGAATGCCAGAAGGTTTATCCCATGCAGGCAGGAGCCTATCAACAATGTCTTTAGTCTTTTCAAGGAAAACTCTATCCCCAGAGAGATCAAATGCACTTAGAAGTCCATCCACAACTCTAAATTGTTGAAACAAACATGATCAATCATCATAGAAAAATTAGCTATATCTCACCCTAGGTTGAGATTACAGAGCATAAATGTATTTGTGCGCATGTAACTTGCATATACTACAGGAGAAGTCTGATAAAAATCCTGAAACATGACATAATAAACCTGACGAAGTAACCTTATGGTTGTCTCAAAAACACTAGCATCGTAATTCTTGTTGAAATCCAATGAGTTTGCAACCCACCTACAATAAACAGCATGTACAAATTAGACGAACATACATATACATATATACACACAAGAACCATATAGAAATTCGTTTGTTGTTATCATTTCTTACAATTATTATGTATGAGAATGAGTAATTCGATTGATACATTTAGAATTTGCTTAGAATTCACCGATACATTTAGAATTTCTTACAATTGTTATCATTCTGCGAATGAAAGTCAAACACAGACATAGAATAAAATTTGGCAGAGGTTTTGTAAAAGCAATTAACAAGAGATGCATACATCACCAAGAGCAGATGAATGTTTAGAGACTTCATTATTCAAATGTCCAAAGTTGACTGAGAATTTCCATCAAGCTCCCTTGCTAAATCTTCTAAAGCTTTAATACCAGAGCCATACATGATTTTCAACTTCACTAGGTTTTCGTGAAGTTCTTCAATAACCTATATACGTAACAAGATATACTGTATCAACTAACAATGCCACCCAATGGAAGACATCTCTTATCTTATTCAAGTTTATCGCTTAATTCTACTGTCAATAGCAGCTGAGAATTGTGAAGTCCCTGAAGCTCCATAAATTGTTATTTACAAGAAAAATGAATTATAAGCAATCCAATTTCTCAAAGAGAATCAGGAAATGTTCTAGGCAAGTTATAATATCAAGATTACCTTGTCCCTGGATTCAAAATCAAGTTCCATGCGCTCTATCTTTTAGCCATTGCCTGGACAAAAGGATAATAAAAGAAGCTTACACTTATATTTACCAAGACACTCTCAGCCGTTGATCTCCAGTCTCCGCCTAGAAGTAAATAATTTCAAGAAGAATTCAAAGGGCAACTCAAAGCTGTTTGATTTTGAGAAGAATCCAAATTTTGAAGAAAGATTCACTCGACTAATATAAGTAGTATCTATAAGGAATGATTCACTTTTTTAAAAAAAGAATGGTAGTAGTAATTAATAAATAGCATTAAAGTTACGTAAACATCTTAAGCAACAAAACAAGATAATTACACCTGTTGCAAGCTTTTTCCAAATTAAATTATTAAAAGCATCCTTGTCCAGAATAATATTTATTAAACCTAGAAGAATAGAACTAACCTTTTGGGGAAAATGATTTGGGGAAAAATGGGAGTGAAGATACTGAAATGATTTGGGGAGAAAACTATTATCAATCTATTATCAATCTAAATGAATAGAACTAAGTCTTGAAAATATCGATCTATCGATCTTTTGGTATATATATCCCATTCTTTTATTAGTGGGTGAAAACTATTATCAATCTAGATGAATAGAACTAACCCTTTTCTCCGATTCGTCTTGAAGATATCCATCTTTTGGTATATATATCCCATTCTTTTCTAAAGATAAGATGTTTTGATACTGAAATGATTTGGGTTAGAGAGGAGAACGAGCGGTAGAGGAAGAGCAACGAGATAGAAAGTGTTAGAGAGGAGAGAGAGGACCGGAGAGGCGGAGATGATTTGGGGAAAAAAATTGGACTGAAGATACTGAAATGATTTGGGGAGAAAAATGGGAGGGTTTTGTCTAAAAGAACTTCTATACCGACGGCCAGACGATGACCCTCAGCACAGACTATCTACAAAGGCATTTACCGACAGTTCTGTCCTGACCATAGCTATAGCTCGTCGCTATATGTCAAATTTCTAGTAGTGCAACCTCTCAACAATCTTTGTGTCCCACATGCGTAAACGCTTTGACCAAATCGCTCTCTTCCTTATCATTTGGGATTGAAATTTCTTTGAACACTTTAAATTTCACTTCCTGATCGAACACTTTCATAGTCAATTCTCCATTAGGCACATTAATTAGTGTTCATCTCGTTGCAAGAAATGGTCTTCCCAATATGATCGGGATATTCTTGTCTTCTTCAAAGTCTAACACTACAAAATTAGCTAAAAATATCAATGTGTCAACCTTTACCAACACATCTTCTACTATCCCCGATGGATAAGTTATCGATCTATCTACGAGTTGTAAATTGATATTTGTTGGCTTTACTTCCTTTAAGCCCAACTTTCTGTATATGGAGAGTGGCATAAGGTTTATACTTGCTCCTAGATCACATAGTGCTCTTCCCACATCTTGATTACCAATTTCACAAGTAATAGTAAAACTCCCTGGATCTTTCAACTTAGGGGGGAGCTTTTTCTACAAAACTGCACTGCAATCTTCTGTTAGCGCCACTATTTTGAATTCATCAAGCTTGCATTTCCTTGAGAGTATATCTTTCATGAACTTGATATATCATGGCATCTGCTCTAATGCTTCGATGAACAGTAATGTGCAACTGTTTAAAGATGTACATGAACTTGGAGAACTGGTTCTTGAGCTTTTGACTTTTCAAACGTTGAGGGTAAGGCACAATAACATGCAGTTGCACCGTACCCTGGCCAAACCAGATTTGAGCTTTGATTTTCCTGGTTCCATTTCACTTTTAGAATAAATGGGTGTGAACACATAACAAATATACACATTAAGAGGTCGTGGGCTTGGTTTTGTATCCTTTGAGTTCACTTTAAGTTACTTTTATAATTTATAGCTTTATTTAGAACTTCTATCAAATCTAGGCGAGTTCATGCAACAAGGGTCTAACTACAGGATCATTAAACCACATAACGATGTTAAACATCCTAAAATATGCGTGGTAACATGTATTCAATTCATTTACACATAGCTAGAATCGTTCATTACTTGAAACTTGTTTAAAATCATGTTTGAATAGCTTACATTGTATCTAACTAGGTGAGTGTGCATATAGGTCATGTTTAGTCACATAAGGAGTACAAGCATGTCATATCACAAGTTTAGAATATAACTACACAATCTATATAAAGCTTAGTTTGCAAAACGTCCAAGTCTGCCTTTAAAAGTCCTTTTAAATCATGTTAATGCTAGTTGATCATAAGCAAGACAACTTTAAACCATATTTCATGTATTACTAAGCCATATACGCATGCTAAAAAGGTCAGGACTTAAAGTACATAAGTTTCATTGTAGACACTCGAAATTTTATGTACTACTGTTACTAACATTGCAGGAGGACAGATTTGTCTTTTAAGAGAGAACCCTGAAAGACAATCCAAATCCATACCGGATATTACCGAAAGTGCAACATCAACCCCGGATCGTAATCTGGGAGTGACGATTTCAACCTCGGATGTAACCCGAGGCTGCGAGATCTGATCTGGGAACTCACACCGGAGAAGACCGATTAATCTCGGAGATGACCCCGAGGTATCCGATCCTCGATCCCCACCATAGGAATAGCCACCAACCTTGGTGATAACCCCAAGGAATGCGCTTTTGGAGATAACCCCAAAATACTTGTTTCAAATGCCATCGCCTTCAATCTCGGCACTCACAACGAGATACACCGCATATCAACCCTAAGAATAACATCGAGAAGACAGTACACACCTCAAAGATAACAATGAGGACCTTCAACAAACGCAAGCATCCAATCTCAAATAAGTCGAGCAACGTCTGCTTTTATCATTAATCCGGTGATATAACCGGTGAGGGGCAACATCGTCATCTCGTCCAAAATGATGCCACGTCACGTCTCTACGCAACTATGTCCCACAAGGCTAACCAATCCCGAGTGACTATTGTGCGGGGTAACGGATAAAAGTTGAAGCTTGAAGGCCGGAGGGCATCGTCCCATCTTCAATGACTTCGTACAAACTCTAATCCCATGCCATCGTACAACTCTCGACAACGGCGGTCCGAAATAGGTCCTGAATACCTCAAAACGGATGCCCGGATTGCACTTCTTAAAATTCGAGTGGACATTATAGTGCCTGAGTGCACGTACTTCGAGACAACCCGACCTGACCCGCCGCAGGTACACCTGCGGCTCATATTTCCTATAAATAGAGGGCTTGGGGTGCTGATTTTTAAGAGAAAAAAGACGGGGAAACCCTGCACAATTTGCTCTGCACTTGTCATACAGTGTATTTTTCACTTTCAAACACCTGTGAGCTCATATATAGCCTCTTTTGTACCCATAAAAGCCAGTGTTTACCCATTCTAAAGATATAGAAGCCTTTTTTAATCGGTCACCGTAAGCCTTCTCACACACTTTAGAGTCTTTCTCTTCATCTTTGCACACACCCTTCTACACGTTGAGAGTCGTGTTGCTTGCTTTTTTGCTTACTTTGGTTAGTGGTTTCATCCGAAATCTGTATATATATATATATATATATATATATATATACTTATATATATATTAACTAACATTATCGAGTTATGCCTCGATTGAGCCTGAACTTGATGCCTGGCGCTTTTTATTATATATATATATATATATATATATATATATATATATATATGAATCGTGTGAACTTTGTTCGATGAGCCTGAACTTGATGCAGGCGTTTATTGCTTTAATATATATATATATATATATATATATATTTATATATATATATTAGCGTATGTACTGGACTCATTGATGAGCACAGATTTTATATCCCAGTGCGTTTACTAAACTTTTATATATATATACTTATATATATGAATCGTAGTCGAACTCGCTTACGATGAGCACAGATTTTACATCCGAATGCATTTATTGCTTTATATATATATATATACATACATATATATATATATATATATATATATATATCTCGCTGCGAGTTCTCTTCGTGGCGATTGATCGCTTTACAATTTTATTTACATTTTGTCCCACACCGAGTTTCCTCAAGTGGCGGTTGATAACTTTTAAAACTTTATTTACATTTACGATCCCCATGGAGGTGCTTCGTGGTTAGTGATTATGTACGTATATATATATATATATATATATTATATTCGCTTTTATATATATACCGCTATCGCTTTCATACAAATTGCAACATTCTGTGCGCCTAGGAATCATGTGATCACAGATTCATCCCATCCCTATTCGGTTCCGTGATGGACATTTTCAATTTATGGCGACTTGTAAATTATTCTGCGATGTCTGAATTTCCTCAGCTGGTTTTCATACCCACGAGGAAGTCGGCATTATTTTTGTATATTATTTTCATACGGATGCCTCGCATCCGTCAAATAAAATCAATCCAGTCGATCACTTAATAAAAATGGGAGTGTAAAAGGTCTCGATTCCTATTGAGCATCAGGGTTTGAAAAACCTCTTATATAAAACATCACTTCCATAACTTGCTAAAAACTGAATTTTTACATAAATTCAAATCTTGTGTATATAGGTTTGAACGAGGCCTTGCACAACTGTCATATAACAGCACATTGACCCACACACACACACACTCAGATAATAGTTTCTTGAAAAGAGGTGGTCACCGTGGTACCACGGATGTCGAAGGTGCCTAACACCTTCCCCAGATAACCAAGTCCCCGACCCTAAACGAATCTCGGTTTGGCCACGACCAGTATATCGTTGTCACATCATTCAATGTGCAAACCTTTTCTCGGTTGTGTTGGTATAACCATTTAAAAAACCAACTGGCGACTCTTAACAGTCCCATCGTCGACATTATACATGCCAGATCTTTTTCACTTATTTTTTTAAACAAATCTCACCTAAAATGAGAACACCAAAGAACAAGTAACGAAAAGGGACATCCAAAAATCCTGACGTCGATAGGTCAACACGTTCATCCGTTGACAATTCTATCAATGAAGGTCAAGCAGCCTTGACATTATTTCAGCCGATGGCAGGTAAACCCATCGAAGCGTTGAGAACCGTTCAGTAGTTGCGTACGTACTCATGGGTCCCCAGTAGATCCCCGACGGGGGTTACAACGTATATCTTCGGCGGGAGTAGCAATGCATGCTCAACCGTTGACTCACATATCAACGAAGGTCAAGCAACCTTGACGTCATTTCAGTCGATAGCGTTTAAACATATCAGAGCTATAGAGATGTTTGAGGTTCTCATACCCAGCTGCTCATATTCCCCAGCGGATCCCCGGCGGGGGTCACAACGTAATGCTCCGTTGATCTACACGTCAGTGAAGGTCAAGCAACCTTGACGATCTCCTTATAGAGTTTCAACCGTTGATTCACACGCCAGCGAAGGTCAAGCAACCTTGACAGTATATCCCATAGGATGTTTCAGCCGTTGATTCACACATCAACGAAGGTCAGGCATCCCTGACAGCATTTGCTGTTGGCAGTAAATCCAACAGAATCGTGACATATTCTGACTATACTAACCAGGAGAGGTCAATGTTATCAAAGAGGATAGATGATGGAATATGTTATACACATCCTCAAACAGATCAAGCTTTATCCCCCACAGATCTCCTACACATAAGAGATACCCCTTCAGGATCAAGTCGTTATCAAGAACACAGGAATTTAGTTATAACTCCAACATCAACATCCTAAAAGATTTGGCTTGCACATCAGGTCTGGTCAGTATTGCCAATCCCCAGTTGAAGCAACAGGGAGCCGGCAATCATCCCCAGCATGTTGGGCCACAACCCCGTACACATGCATCATACATTTGCATCATGTTGCTATCCATAGTACCATGATTATCTTGTTGCGTTTCAAGTGTCTAGGATTCTTTATCCTACCCATGCATAGCCATGCCTGAGTATGATAAAGAGGGGCATCTGTAGACACTCGAATTTTTTTTTACTACTATTACTGACATTACAGGAGGACAGATTCATCTTTTAAGAGAGAACCCTGAAAGACAATCCAAATCCATACCGGATACTACCAGAAGTGCAGCATCAACCCCGGATCGCAATCTGGGAGTAACGATTTCAACGTCGGATGTAACCCCGAGGCCTGTAGATACAATACCGAAACTCACACCGGAGAAGACCGATTAATCTCGGAGATGACCCCGAGGTATCTAGTCTCAGTCCCAACCATGGGAATAGCCACCAACCTTGGTGATAACCCCAAGGAATGCAGTTTCGGAGATAACCCCAGAAATGCTTGTTTTAAATGCCATCAGCTTCAATCTCGGCGCTCACAATGAGATACAGTGCACCAACCCAACAATAAACATCGGGAAGGCAGGCACACCTCAAAGATGACAATGAGGACCTTCAACAATTGCAGCAGTCCATTCTCGGTAAAGTCTTAGCGTCTCGCTTTGACAAATTGATCAACCGACGATAACACCGGTGAGGGGCAACATCATCATCTCGTCAATCATGATGCCACATCACGTCTTAATGCAATGATGTCCCACAAGGCTAACCAATTCCGAGTGACTATTATGCGGGTAACGGATGAAAAGTTGAAGCTTGAAGACCGGAGGGCATCGTCCCATCTTCAATGACTTCGTACAAACTCTAATCCCATGCCATCGTACAACTCTCGACAACGGCGGTCCGAAATAGAACCTAAATACCTCAAATGGATGCCCTTGATTGCACTCACAAAAAGCGAGTGGACATTACGGTTTCGAGTGCCGCGATTTGAGACGACCAGGCCCGAAAACCCGGTAGACCCCGCCTCTGGTACACCTGCACCTCACCAAGCAAGTCATATCACTTTATAAATAGAGGGGCTTGGGGTCTGATTTTTAAGAGAAAAAGACGGGAAACCTCACACAATTTGCTCTCAGACTCGCCATATCAGATGTATTTTCCCACTTTCAAACACATGTGAGCTCATATATAGCCTCTTTTGTACCCACAAAAAGCCGGTGTTTACCCACTCTAAAGATATAGAAGCCTTTTTATCGGTCCAAATTGTAAGCCTTCTCACACATTTTAGAGTCTTTCTCTTCATCTTTACATACCCTTCTACACGTTGAGAGTCGTGTTGCTTGCTTTTGCCCTTTGACTTTGGTCCGTGGTTTCATTCCATCAGATATATATATATATATATATATATATATATTATATATATATATATATATGACTAACATTATCGAGTTATGCCTCGATTGAGCCTGAACTTGATGCGAGCGCGTTTACTTTTTCTATATATATATATATATTATATATATGAACTATGTGTCGAACTTTGTTCGATGAGCCTGAACTTTGATGCAGGCGTTTATTGCTTTAATATATATATATATATACATTTATATATATTAACGTGTGTCGGACTACATTGAATGAGCACGGATTTTATATCCAGTCGTTTACTCGCTTTTATATATATATATATATACTTATATATATGAATCGTGGTCAAACTCGTTCGATGAGCTCGGATTTTACATCCTTGCATTTCTTTATCTTTTATATATATATATATATATATATATATATATATATATATATATATATATATATATATATATATATTCGCCTGAGTTCTCTTAAGTGGCGATTGATCGCTTTACAACTTTATTTACGTTTTGTTCCGCTTTGGAGTTTCCTCCATGGTGGTTGATAGTTTTAACACTTTATTTACATTTCCGATCCCCATGGAGGTGCTTCGTGGTTGGTGATTATGTTCAGATATATATATATATATATATATATATATATATATATTTTATCGCTTTTATATATATACCGCTTCGCTTTCATACAAATTTCAACATTCTCATATACTTTAGGAATCATGTGATCACAGATTCATCCCATTCGGTTCCCGTGATGGACATTTTCAGCTGTAAGCAGCTTGTTAATTATTCTGCGATGTCTGAATTTCCTCAGATGGTTTCCATACCCACGAGGAAGTCGGCATTATTTTTGTATATTATTTTCATACGGATGCCTCGCATCCGTCAAATAAAATCAATCCAAATATCATTTAATAAAAATGGGAGTGTAAAGGTCTCAATTCCTATTGAGGATCGTGGTTTGAAAACCTCTTTTATAAAACATCACCGACATATCTTGCTAAAAACTGAATTTTTACATAAATTCAAATCCACGTGTATATAGGTTCGAACGAGGCCTCGTACAACTTTCATATAACCAAGACATTGACCCACACACACACACACACACGGATAATAGTTTCTTGAAAAGAGGCGGTCACCGTGGTAACACGGATGTCGGGGTGCCTAACACCTTCCCCGCGATAACCAAGTCCCTCAGCACCTAAACGAATCTCTGTTTTCACGACCAGTATATCGCTGTCACATCATTTGGTCAATATGCAAACCTTTTCTCGGTTGTGTTGGTACAACCTTTTAAAAACTAATCAAGACTCTTAACAAATTCCATCGTCGATATTATACATGTCGGACCTTTTTCACTTGTTTTTTCAAACAAATCTCACCTAAAATGAGAACACTAAAGAACAAGTAATGGAAAGGGACATCCAAAAATCCCGACGTCGACATTCATCAAGTTCATTTTCAAAACTTCTTGTTTCTTTTAAAAAATATTCATTTAAGTATACTAAAGCAATTCATATGATGCAAAGGGACTTTAGGCTACATGTTATACTAATTTTCATGCATAACTAAGTCAAGCTAAGATGATAAAAATTATTAGAGTATAGCAGAAGTCAGAATCCTTTCCTGGTGCATGACGCATCTGTGCCTTGTTGAACTGCAAGAGGGGCGCAACTGCGCCCTTCCCTAGCAGCTCCAACAAGGTCTCTACTTCTATAGAACTCAGAAACCAAATGTGAATTCCTTTTCTAAACATACTCTGACCAACTCTATTATGTTCATAACATTCATACTAACTCATATAACACAATGACATCCAAATCCAAATCAATTAACAAGTAATTTCATGAATTTCTAAGAATTTGAAGAACTTTAAATTAAGAACATATTATAGTAGAGTTACCTCTTGAAGCTTGAATTGTTAACTTCTTTGCTCCTACTTCAGATTATTTTCCAATCTCAGCAACACTCACTCTCTCTATATTGAACTTATACAATACATTTCCTTATTCATCACATATATAACTCAATTTAAATTGAATTATCACTTCTCAAGACACACACACACAAACATATATATATATATATATATAATTCAACACAATATCCAAACAATTCATTTTCCAATATTAATCTTGTTTATAAAATTCACGGGTATTACACATGCGCCCAGGACTTCGCTGAGCGCCGCAACTTCTCATTAACACCCGTCGCGGCCGCCTTCGAGCGCCGCGACTTCCTTTAGTTTCCGGCCGTGACTTAGACTTCTCTATTTGTGTCGTTTGTTATACTTCCTTTGCTCGCCTTTTTCAGCTCTCTTTCCTTGTTTCCTCTTTGTTCTTAGTCCCAAACACTTGCTTAACCTTATTAACTTGTAACAAAGTTAATTCATACTTTATTTAATTCTTTTCCTCATTCAGACGTATTTTCCATTCTTGCAACGAAACATTAAAAACACCTTAAATTAAATAACAATTACTTTAAAACTTACAAAATAATTAAGTGAAAAGCATATAATTCGTAGATATAAAATTTACTCATCAAAATGCGTCAAATCCTGGACATAAACAAAGCCACACGTAGGAACTTGACGGCTTGGGCCGCCGGAGGATAATTTCGGTGTGAGAATAAGTACAGGCTGAAAATAGGTTAACAATGAAGTCTTATAATTTTAGTGCTCAAATTGATATTATGTGTGAATTAGGGAATAACCTTGTATTTATAGTTGATCACACCTCTTTTATCGCCCAATCCCCGAATTGTAATAAATTTTCTTATCATGGTAACTATCATCATGATAGGATAGAAAGAAATCGGATACAATTCTAACTCTGAATACAGTTAGAACTATATAGGATTAATTACATATTTTAGTACATTTTTAAAAATAATTACAATAATGGTGCATCTATAAAATAATTACAAAAATAATACACTTTCCCATATTTATTTACAATATTAGTGCAATTAAGATTCCTTAATTTAGGGGATTAGTATTGGTTGGCTGACATGGCAAATCAATTCCTTAATTTAGGTGATTAGTATTGGTGAAATTCAGTTAATGCTTTTATGTAACGAGGGTAGAAGAACGATTATTATGTTGATCTCTTTCCTTTACTCAAAAACATCAATTATGGACAGTGCCAACTACATAAAATAGGGAAAGGAAAGGCTATAAGTATTGTAGCGTGGGGAAGTATGAAGTACCACATAGCAAATTAGCAAAACCTATGATCAAGTGATGACTTGTAAATTAAAAAGATGAATTGAACTCTAGACTAGTTTAAGGAACTGTTATGTATCCTTGGTGGTGGATAAAAGTCACTCTTGTAAGATGAAATGAATAATGTATTTATTATTATTTGTAATGAAAAAGGTTATAAGGTTTCCAGAACCTGGGATCTGAGAGTGTATGTCGTTATATTTCAGTATATAATGATGCATGTTGGATGAATGATGTACTCGTGACGTACGGAATTCGGGTGTGAAGATAGACTGGATTTTGGGGCGTTACAAGTTGGTATCAGAGCTGATAGGTTATAAACCTTAGGTAGGAATACCTAAGACTATAATCGTAGAGAGAAGGATATGAAGATCACCACGTGATCATAGTGACTCGTAGTAACAGATGGGTTGTTAAACGATGGATGATTTATAGCTAGTGCTATGAATGAAAGGTACTATGAAGTAGTACGGGAAGAAGAACTTAGATTGAGTTATGAAGGATAGTATATGAATTAAAGAAAATTCATATTAAGTAGAGAGAGATTTAAAAGTTGTAAAATTTCAATTGAGGACTCATGTGATAGCTGAGTTGTATGAACCTTTGTTATGGGCAGAGGTTTGTGCTTGGTGTAACAACTGCTTAGCTTATTACAGTGATAATCATTGGGATTTGTCGCGCTATCAAGATGTATATGACGAGAAGGTGAATCTTTTCTCATGTACATATTTGATAGGTAGAGAACGATAAGGTAGGTGCGAGTTCTTGAAACTCATACTTATGGTAAGTTCGTGACTCATAATAATATGGTATGTTTTCGAACGTCTCAGTGAATGGACGCCTATGGTCTGTCTGGATGTTCTTCAACTCATATTATTGTGGAAAGTTCCTGAACTCATAATGTGTGGTAAGTTGATGGACTGTACTAAGGTATAGGAATGTTTAGACTGAAAACACGTTGTTTTCAGTAGGCTTAGTAGTGAAGGTACTAGAGAAGATTAAGTATTATCGCAGTAAGACAATGAAGGAAGGTGGAGAATAGAATATTCCAAGTCATCTAGATATGCTAGATTTCGAACTTTATTGAACTCGTGCTGATATGTACTTTGAAAAGGAAAGAATTGGTTCAACTTTTGGAATCAATAGAATTTTTTTAAAAAAAAAAAAGAAAAAAAAAGCTATTCTTGGTATGTCTATGCTAATTGCTTCGACTAGACAAAAATTGATTTAAAATATTCAAAATGAATTTTATATCATCTGTGCATTCGATGAAAGGGTGGTAAAACGATGGAGTTGTTAATACCATTGAACCTAGTGTTAGATGTGATCTTAGGATCAACAACCCGCTATGGTATGATGTATAATGACAAAGTCACAAACTGACGAAGTCCTCAACGTACTGTAAAAAAGTACGGTATCATGACGTCATAAACCGTTTTGATGTATTGCGAAAAGAATTTAAAGAAATAATCAATGTCAATTGAGTTGACTAGACGAATGTTTCACGTTGAAATCCAATTTATTGGTATGGTCTAAGCTACTTGATTCGGCTAGAAAAATGGTATGTAATCGAGCTTTCTTTGAGAACTTGTGCCAAACCAAATTATTTTGGTGCGGAATCTAATGATTTAGTCTGAGGAGAACATGGAAGAGGTAGTTACTTTCTTTGTGATTGTAAACTGACCATTAAAGAAGGGCTTACGGTGAAATGTTGTTTAACCTAGTAAGAGTTCATGGTCGATTTGACCCCTCAGCAAAAGTATGAAAATTTT
This sequence comes from Panax quinquefolius, assembly GCA_020205615.1. Taxonomy (NCBI): domain Eukaryota; kingdom Viridiplantae; phylum Streptophyta; class Magnoliopsida; order Apiales; family Araliaceae; genus Panax; species Panax quinquefolius. The sequence goes on from CM035165.1 coordinate 54,004,488, forward strand.
TAAGAGGAAATTTTATATTCCTCGTTATTCCTTCTGCTTCATGATTCTTGATATGTTATGGGGGTTAGGAATGAGGGAACGATAAGAACTCCATTGAAGAGAAGTTGAGAAGAAAGGTAGGCTAAAATTTCGAAGACGAAATTCTGTGAAGAAGGGGTGAATGTGATGACCCGGGTAAGGGTGTGGTTTTAAGAAATTCCGAGGACGGAATTTTTATAAGTGGGGAAGAGTGTGACGACCCGGAAATTCGGGTTGTCCAGAATTTAAGTTTAAAGAATTAGTTATTAATAAAAGGAATTTTTATTAATATTATTATGTGCTATGTGTTTATTAATCGTTCTATAACCTAGGATGATTATAAATCGGGAGTATTCTGGCTACGAGCTAGATTAAGCGAATAAGAATTTTCAAGACGAAAATAGAAGTTTTCCGGGAACAAAATATTTTTGGGAAAAAAGAAGAAATAGGCACTATTCACCCGTTTTTGCTCGGAGATTTATTTTGAAATTCCGAGAAGTTATTGATTGCGTGAAATCTTGAGACGTGATGGAATATTCAATAATATTTCAGTTATGGCAAAAGCGAAGTTTTCATGCTTGGACTCAAAACCTAAGGGTTAGGGAAAGTGAGTTCCGAGAATGTAATGAGTACGTATAATAACTAGGGTTATTATGCGTGAGAAATACGAGTATGATACGAGTTATTATACGAGTATAGAAAGAAGAATAACACGATGTATAATACGAATATCGTACGAGCTAAATACGAAGAGAATAAGAGAATATAAGAATGGAATGCGTGGAGTGCGATTAGTCTTAATGGACTTTGTGTTCATGGACTTTATAGAATCTAATTGGACTTGAATTATGTCAAGCCCAATGATTTGTGAAATCAAGCCCAATTTAGGCCCAATAAGAATTAGGGTTAAGGCCCAAACCAAGAAAAGAAATCGCGGATCGAACCGATTGGTAAACGGATGGGTAATAACCAATGGGAAACCCATGGGTTGACCCATGGGCATGTGGGGCGGCTACTTGGCCACCAAGTAAGGGTAGTGGCCAAGTAACTTGGTGGCTAAGTTGTTAAGGAGGTGGGAATAGTGATTTTAGGGGCGAAATGACTATTTTGCCCCTAGCTTTGAATATCTATAAATAGAAAGCTAGATTTTCATTTTTTGAGATTTTGAAAATCCTCCACTTGAGAGAGAGAGAAGAGCTCGGTTGGGAGAGGAAGAGGAAGAGCATGAGCATGAATGCTCGGATCAAAAGTGATCGTGAAATAGAAAAGCTAGCGAATCGCCGGCTTTGTATAACAGAAGAGAAATAAAGAAGAACGGTAATTCGAACACTAGTTCTTCAAAATTTTCTTTAAGTTTTTATGTTCAAAAACATAACTTAATGAAGATAAGAAGTAGATTAAGTTAGAAATGATTTCATATGGTTGAAATCGTAAGAAAATGAAGAAATAAAAATAAGAAATTTAGTTTATAAATTTCTTAAGCAAGTATAAGATTCGTGAGGATTTTGAGCGGTCCGAATGAATATTATGAACGAGTGGGTGAATTAAGTAAGTAATGGTGTTCTATAACATCAAATTCCAAGAAAAAGTAGAATCGTAATCCAAAATATCGATTAAAATGAAGAACGAATGAAGAACGCGAAGAACACGCGAAGAACACGAAGAATGTTGTTGATGGACAAATTTAATACCATCGTAGGATAATTGTTGTTGATGGACAAGTTTAAAACCATCGCATATAAGTTAGTTGCTTATTGCTTGGTTAGGAATGGTAGAAACGTTCATGAAGAATGAGTTAAAACTAAGCTAAAACGAAGTTATGGCAAAAATTTGTAAAAGACGAACGAGAATTAGAAAGTTAGTAAATGAACCCGAACGTGTAGGGTTTCATAAGAAAGTAATAGAACGTAGAAAACATGAATCATAGACTCAAGAACGAACAAGTTCTGAGTTCGAATGATCGATTTACGGACGAACAAACGAAGAGCGTTAAAAACGTAAAAATGAACGAAGAGTGAAGATCAAGTCAATCTAATGGCACGTTAACACATTCAGAACGAATTTCTGTCCGAGGGGTATTAAAGTACATAAGATAAGGAAGAGAATGGCCTTGGAACGACCTCATTACGAGTTATAACGAAGGAGATATGAGATCGCGAAGTAAGCATCTCAAAATTTATTTAACACTTAGAGAAAATTTCTAGGGTTAGGGCTTGGCCGCTTATGGCCTTCCATGCAAGTAGAGTGGTGCGGCGGCACACCAGGGCAAGAGGCAGTCTCGCAAACTCATGGCCAGTGTGCGAGAGATAACAAAGGAGTGGCGCCATGGCAAGAATGTTGAGAAAAAGCCGAGATGATCTTTTAACCGCTTTCGACTCTTGGGGAAATGTAAGGACGATAAAGAATATAATATTCAACTAATGTAACACTTAATCAAGTGATGTAAACCTTTATTAAAGGTTGAACGATAGATTAAACAAGATTAAATGACAAAGAATATAATCATGGGTTACGTAACCAATATCCGTGGGGCCGTAGTCGGGATGAACGAACGTGAGGAATTGCTATGGTTGTGATTCCTTAGACGTTGAGTGACGAGGGTAATGAATAACATTTCGATGTTATATCATGATAATGAGAGATAAGTGTGAAGCGTATAGACGCTGTGAACGCAACGTCGTTGCGATGGACGCTTGGTCTTAGCATACAATGATCGGTATGGCTTTGACACTAAGAACGAGCAATGAACATGGGGTTCATATAATGGATAACGAAAGTATTAAATAGTATATGAATTATCAAGAAAGCCGTAACAAACGATAATAAGATTAGTGAAGACTTGTAAATTAGAAAGATGAATTGAACTCTAGACTAGTTTAAGGAACTGTTATGTATCCTTGGTGGCGGATAAAAGTCACTCTTGTAAGATGAAATGAATAATGTATTTATTATTATTTGTAATGAAAAAGGTTATAAGGTTTCCAGAACCTGGGATTTGAGAGTGTATGTCGTTATATTTCAGTATATAATGATGCATGTTGGATGAATGATGTACTCGTGACGTACGGAATTCGGGTGTGAAGATAGACCGAATTTCGGGGCGTTACAGTGGTGGTGGCATATTCATCCCAATGCTTACCTTGATTATTGAATTTGATCCAAAATCAGCAACTGATAGAAGAGATTGGTAACCAAACCTTCACACCAAGGTAACCAAACCTTCATACCAAGGTAACCAATCCACATCCACACCTGCAATTTTTTTATAATGCAGTTGGTAGCCAAACATTCATACCAAGGTAACCAATTCAGTGTTATTAGGTTACCAATTTATTTTGAATGTGATGCAATTGGTAGCCAAACCTTCATGCAGTGGGTAGCCAAACCTTCATACCAAGGTAACCAATTCAGTTTTATTAAGTTACCAATTTATTTTGAATGTGATGCAGTTGGTAGCCAAACCTTCATGCAGTTGGTTTCCAAACTTTCAGGCCAAAGTAACCAAGTCATACTGCAGGTGTGTAGGTAGATTGATTACCTTGGTATAAAGGTTTAGTTATCTTGGTATAAAAGTTTGGTTATCAACATTACATTACACATCACTCTCTTATCTCTCTTTCCTATGCAGTGTTCTTATTTTCCTTTGGACATGAAATTGGAATTGGAATTTTCGGACATGAAGAAATTGTGAAAAATCAAATATCCACCTCCTTTCTCTATCTCATCGACCATTTTGTGGTCGACTCTCGCGGGGAGGAGGAAGATGACGTTACTAAACCTTCAGAGCAAAGTAACCAATTCAGTTTTATTAAGTTACCAATTTAGTTTGAATGTGATGCAGTTAGTAGCCAACCATTCATACAAAGGTAACCATTTTAGTTTTTGTGGGTAACCAAATAGTCATAAAAAAAATTCAGAACAGTAAGAGTTACATCTATTTATTTTTAAATTTTTTGTAGGGCGAATATTCTTGTTCTTCTCATTGGCGTTTTGGACAACGGAGATTTGCGGCGAAGATGGCAACCTGTGAAGAAGGAGATTAACGGCGGAGTAGCGGAGAAGATGGCTACTGTGAGGGAGATCAAGATTTGAATTTGAATTATTATTTTGAATTTGAATTTGTTATTAGATCTCAGATATTTGAATTTGAATTATTAGTTATGCCAGTTATTTTCCCTTGATTTTAGGTTTCCTTATTAATGTGAATTGCGTTATTTTTATAATTATTTTGTGTATATATTATTTTTATAAATACTTTTTAATTGTTGTATATTAGTGTTGAGGACCCAACTATATATTCCTTAAATGTCCAATACTTCAATCAAAATATACCTCCAAGTGGAGAAAATTCCTCCACATAAGATAGGACCCACCGAATTCACCGAGCCCAATAAATCACGCCCCATAATACCCATATTTCTTGTTGGAGTCCTTCTAGGGGGATATTTTTTTAGTGATATTTATTTTAATTTTTTTTTTGATTTTTTTTGTAGTACCTCCCAAAAAATATATAGTATTTATTTCAACTGAAATTTTTATAAAAAACAGTATTTTAGGTGTAATTTGGATACATACAAGAAATAGGGTTGTCTGCATGCATCTGCATGCATTTCTTTCAGATGTATCCAAATTACACCTAAAACACTGTTTTTTATAAAAATTCCAGTTTGAATAAATACTATATATTTTTTTGGGAGGTATTACAAAAAAAAAACTAAAAAAAAATCACTAAAATGTCACTAAAAAAAAATGTCCTCCTAAACTTATTGTTCTTGTTGACATTTTTGGTCCTAAAATAAATAAATTTGATTGGAAAAAATAAATAACATAAGTGAATCTTTCATAATTATTGTTATACCTTATAATCCAATATATATAAATACAATATAATTAATATTACATTTATTCTAAATTACAAAATTATTATTAATTTTTGAAAGTTAATTTAAAATATTTTTAAATTTAAAATTGAGATAATTTATTAAAATTTGTAAAATAATAAATTTTATAATTATAATATTTTTTACAATATTTATTATCATGTTAATTAAAATAAAAAATTTATGTCAATGTTGAGTTTGAAAATGTATATTAATTTCAAAAATATTTTAAAACGGAGAAAGTATTAAAATAATTATAAAATTAAAATTAAAATTTTCTTTGTTATTTTTTATTATAATTTAAGTTTTCGGTCCTTTTATTTTGCCATGTAAAATTCAGAAAACACAGCATTAAACACAAGTCTAATTGGCTTAAAGCCTTAAACCTCTAGCTTTCTCTCTCTAAGATTTATTAATTCACTTTCTAATATATTTCTCTCTCTAGATTTGTCTTCTTCTATTCTGTGCATATTCATTGTCTGTATATATATATATATATATATATATATATATATATGCATATAGATATTCTCTCTCCTCTCTCCTCTGCACTTTCTCTCTCTAGAACAACACTCGTGGAGGACTCTCTTCCTCCTCCATTCTCTACAACGCTTCGGTTTTACAAATGTCGAACTAAATTTCCTACTCTCTCTCTTCTGTGCAGCTCGTGATCTCTTTGTTCCACATTCCTCAAGTTTCAGGTGATTTTCCTTTTCTTTTCCTCAGCTTTATTTACTTTTTCTCTTGTTTTCTTTCAATGCATCTGTTTAATGTGAACTTTCTCAGCCTTTGACTTCCTTTCTATTAATTTACCTTGTGTTTACTTGCATTTCGATTCAATTTCAGTTTCTGGAGTTGCATTCGCCATTTCCAGGTCTTCAGATACTTGTTCTACTTTGTTGTTGTGTAATTTGTTTGTTAATTATGGTTTCAGATTCTTTGTAATGGTATTAATTTTGGCTTACAGAGTGAATTCGTGATGCATTTTGTGTATTTGATCTTGTTGAATTTTTTGATTTGAATCTTGCCGTGTTTGACCTTTTAACTTTTGGTTTACCAGATTTTGGTACTGAGGTATTTTCCTCTAGCAAAAATAAGTACAATACTACTGTATGTCTACATTTTTTATACCATGTTTACTTATTTGAAACTTGATATGTAGTATTAAACATTGAAATTAATTCTCCTGTCCCAAACTGAGAGTTCATATTTCCTTTTTTTGGTCCCAAACGAGTGTTAAGTTTCTTAAAATGATACGAAGTGAAATATTGTTCCAAACCTGAGATGGATAAAAAGTAGCTTAACCCAACTATTATTTAGATGTTTAAATCATTATGAGAGTTTAATTGAAAATTGACCAGTTTCTTTTTAAATGCATGAAATTTAAAAAGGGGAAATGTTGGAATTTGTGACTTATAACTATGAAATAGGCCAAGTGTGTAGCGGAGCGAAGTACTGGCCCATCAGGTTGTGAACCGAAGGTTGGGGTCCGCCCCCCGTGGTATGGTACGAAGTCTCTGCAGCACCAGCTAGCTGGGCCGCGCCCAAGATAGAGCTATGGCGGGCGCCGCCATGTTCATATTCGATAGAAGTTCTAGAAATACGGCGGGGCGCCTCAGCCTCGGTTCAGTTTAGAGCATCTTGGCCTTGGCGCGCCTTGATCGGCGACATCGATTTTAATGGTTTGGTTTTCGAATGACATTATTGGTATTTAGGCTATAATGTGAATTAGGGTTGAAATATGATTAGTAGTTATAAATATCTATTGTAAACCTTATGGAACTGAATCAAGTTGAATAATAGAAGGAACGCCTCCCGTGGACTACCCATATTTGGGGAACCACATAAATCTCTGTGTTAATTCCTTATTGTCGTGTGTGTGATCTAATTCTATCAGGAACCTTATCTTAGAATGGAGGGAGTATTAAAACTAGACATAACTTGATGTTATATATGGAGAAGTTAATATTATGGTAGTAAAAGTCAAAACTTAGTTTAGAAATATTTGGCAGTTATAGTTTAGATGTTAATATGATTATGTTGTCTCTTTAAAATGTATTTGAATTTAAATTTTGTTATTCCTGTCTAATATTTGCATTTTTTTTATTTGAGGTTATTTAAGCTGTAAATTTTGGTGAATGTGAAATGGGCTTTCTTTCTTATATTTGATTGCTCTAAAAGTTTGCTTTCAGAGTGTTTTGCATTTTGTTTTGTGCAAATCATAATTTTTTTATGGGGATATGTGACAGGACTGAACATTTAGGCCTGTAATTGTAAATGCGACTAGTTGATTGACACATGGAGCAGTACGAAGTACTAGAGCAGATTGGTAAAGGGGCTTTTGGCGCTGCCCTTCTTGTGAGGCATAAGCATGAAAAGAAAAAGTGAGTAAAACTAACATATTCTTTTCTTTTCTAGTTTATGTGCCATGTTGATGTATATGCTTTGATAAGTAGTAAAATGCCCAGATGTTATAATCAGTGTTGAACTTAACTGTTTCTTAGTAAACAGTTTATTTCTGATGTGTTGTTATTTCACTTTCTTTTTGTCAAGGTATGTGTTGAAGAAGATTCGTCTTGCCCGGCAAACTGACAGGACCCGTAGGTCTGCACATCAGGAGGTTGGAATCCTTTACTTGATTCACCTTTATTGACATAAAGTTTTCATTTGAACTTGATATTGTTTTGATTATGTTTTTTCAACTAAAAGCTGTGTGCTATTTTTGGTACTTAAGAAGTAAATAAGATCCATTCTTGCTGGAGAATCTGTCGCAGTATCTGCAGTTATGTAGGAATATGTTTGGCATATTGTTAAACACGAAACTAAAATCATCATGAGGACTGCAGATTGCCTTCTTAGCGATTGTTATCTGTAGCTTCTACCAAACAAGTTTCTGTGGCCCTGTAAACATTGATTTGTAACTGTTAAACTAACCAAAAGTCAAAGTCAGTTGGATTTAATTAGAAAACTTTCTCTTTGTTTGTCATACTTGTTCACAGATGCATAGGTTCTTCTTAGACTGCTTTACCACAAACATTAGGGTTGTATTAATTGGGTAGATAATTTTTAATACTGGCATACTAATAACATTTTTTTTTGGTGTAGATGGAGCTTATCTCCAGAATGAGGAATCCCTTTATAGTGGAGTACAAGGATTCATGGGTAGAAAAGGTAAGTAAAGAATGCACCGTGTCTTGAATTGTTGTTTTTATGTTAATTGTTTGCTTATAGATGATTATTTGAAACATCTGCTCCTGTGCTTTCAATTTCACAAGATTTTGCTTAAAGTTGTCAAATAAAGTAGTAACAGATTTATTTATTTATTTATTTATTTTGCGGTTACCTATAGTTGGGTTTCTATTGGTCTTCTAAAGACCAATAGAACCTTTTACCTTAAGCCATAACTTTTAATTGTGTAACCTTTTACCTATAATCTTTGCATAAAACTTGGATCTTTTTCACTGTAGTAAATCGCAGTGAATTTTTCCCCGGAAATTTGGTAATACAGGATTATCCACTAGTTTCAACCCAAGGCTTTTGCCACTTGAGAATTACAAGTAACTGTAAACTTTCAAGACATACTGCCAAATGGTACAAAAAGCAAAATTGATTTAATTGAAACACACCACATCAATGCAAATTGTAGATGTTACACTTGCAAATTGTCTTTTCAAACCTATATAGGGAAAAATGTAATTAGATGTGCTAGGAAAGTTAAAAAAAATAAGTGAAAATCATTGGCCATCATCTACAGATGTCGGTGAATGATCAATTTCTAGTCTGAACCAATAGAAATAAAAATTTCTATAGTTTGTTTCAGTGCATAATACAATAAAAATGCTTTCTTTGCCGTGCTTATGTCCTACTCTTTCTATGTTCTTGTGTACTCGTCATGTTTATGTTGTTCCAGTCCTTATCCATGTCATGCTTCATGTTTCCTGAATACAGAAGCAAACCAAAGTATGGTGTGTTGTATTAGACTGATTTGTGGCTTTGCCAGAATGTGACCAGCCAACAGTCAACATATTTAACTAAAACACACGGCCCAACTCATCTAACAAATTTATCATCCGTGGTTACATTGTAATCTCCTTCATTGCGTACTTCCTTATATGCCAATTTTGTACTTCAGTCATGTATTCTATAATACATAGTATTATTTAATATATATATATATATATGATAAAACAGAACATAAATTTATATATATATATATATATATATATATATAATACAGAAAATAATAATAAGTGAATCCAAGTCCTTTGAATTCACAAAGTCTCCTTAAAGCAAATTTATTCCCTCACTGGTGCTAAGGATTAATAAATAATTGCTTCCCAAGATAAAACGGATTTCCAATTCTTAATTAGAAGCACTTCAAAATTAAGAACACATTGAACCAATTTCAATGTTATGTACTGAACTTTATAAATAATGCATGAAAATGATGCATGAATATACTTACAACCAGAAACGGGAAACGGAGCAGAACGGTGGGAAGGAACGGAATCTGCAGAAACAGGATTTTTTCAGAAGGGAAGGAACGGGTTTTGCAGAACGGGGAATTTGCAGAGAACGGGATTCTACTGCACGGTAACGGGAACGGGATTTTATGGAAGGGAAGAACGGAAAAATTCTCAACGGGACGGAACAGAAATGAGGGAAAATTCCATACTGTTTTGTGCGCCCATATAGGTTAATTTATAGACCAAATAGGTAGTTTATTACCGTTGGACACAATAAAACTACGTAGTATTAATAAGACCAAATAGGTAGTTTATTACCGTTGGACACAATAAAACTACGTAGTATTAATAATAAATTTTCCGAACTCGACCCGACAATTTTCTCATTCAATTATTAATGGATTTGAACACATAAATATATATTTTATCAAACCCATTTCCAACAATCCCCCACATGAATGTAAAATTGGCTTTACAATATGTAAAATATGTTATGAATATGCAGACACTAGTTCGAGTACATGAGAAAAGATATTTCATCAGGTTAAGTAGCCTAGTGGCTTTGAACTTGCCCTAGTAAAATCTATCGGATTTACTTGGCTAATCGATGAACTTGATGTCTTTGAGCTATCGACTTTTTAATTCGTAAACCCAAGACAATAAAATTCACAAAATATCTCTTCAGACATAATTGGTTCTCACGTTTGTGTTCATTTTGGCCTTGAAACACCTCTTGGTTCCGTAAGTATATTAGAGAATTCAGCCTTCAAAATTCTCACAGAAGTGGCCCCCTTCTTACTCACGTAGGTGACTTCTATCAAGAGTATCCTGCAATACCCCACTTGAACATATTTCAAGATATAAAAGTCATTAAAAGCGTAACGTATCCTAATTCTCGTGGCAGATGTGCACTGTCTCATAATAGGAATGGTTAGGAGTAATTATCTCCTCGGCTTTTATTCTTGAGTACTACATAGTTCGGTTTGCCCATTGAACTAGATCTTGGGATCTCCAAATCGGTAGGTTGGGTTGCCACCATGACGACTCTTATTTAAACAAGAGGCTTTAAACCCATTCCTTGATGATTTTTTTTCACTTGCTCTCTTGTTAAACCTTTTGTAAGCGGATCCATGATATTATTTTTCGACTTTACATAGTCAATTGAGATAATTCCATTTGAGAGCAATTGTCTAACCAGATTATGTCTTCGTTGTATATGGCGTGACTTCATCATATATAAATGACTCATGTTTCTTCCAATCGTTGATTGGCTATCACGATGTATACATATAGTTTGCACGGTCTTGACCAATTTGGAATATCCTCTAAAAAATTACGAAGCCACTCTGCTTCTTCTCCAGCTTTGTCTAAAGCAATGAATTCTGATTCCATTGTTGACCTTGCAATACATGTTTGTTTTGAGGATTTCCAAGATACCGCTGCACTACCAAGTGTAAAAACATATCCACTTGTGAATTTTGAATCCTTAGTATCAGATATCCAATTATCATCAGTATATCCTTCCAATACTGCTGGATATCTAGTATAGTGCAGTCCATAGTTTTGAGTATGTTTTAAATATCCCAAAACTCTCAAAATAGCTTTCCAGTGATCTTTACCTGGATTACTCGTATACCTACTTAGCTTACTTACTGAATAAACTATATCCGATCTAAAGATGCGGTTAATGACATACATTAAACCGCCTTTATTATACGAGAATATTCTAGTTGAGATATGCTATTACCTCTATTTTTGGCTAAATGAAGATTTATATCAACTGGGGTCTTATTTAGAATTATATTATACCTATTAAAATTTTCAAGTATTTTCTCAATATAATGAGTTTGAGATAATATAATTCCATCAGATGTTCTAGAAATCTTAATTCCTAATATTACATCAGCAACCCCCAAATCTTTCATATCAAATCTATTTGCCAACATACGTTTGGTAGAGTTGATAACTTCAATGTTGCTACTCATGATTAACATATCATCCACATAAAGACAAACAATGACATATTCTTTTTGAGTACTTTTGACATAAACACATTTGTCACACTCATTGATTTTAAAACCATTTGATAACATAACATTATCAAATTTCTCATGCCATTGTTTTGGTGCTTGTTTCAATCCATACAATGATTTAACAAGTTTACATACCTTCCTCTCTTGTCCAGGAGCAATGAAACCTTCAGGTTGTTCCATATATATTTCTTCATCTAATTCACCATTTAAGAATGCAGTCTTTACATCCATTTGATGTATTTCAAGTCTATTTAAAGATGCTATTGCTATTAGCATCCGAATAGATGTTATTCTTGTAACAGGTGAATAAGTGTCGAAATAATCCAATTCTTCCTTTTGTCTATAGCCTTTAACCACAAGCCTTGCTTTGTATTTATCAATTGAACCATCAGCTTTCATCTTCTTTTTGAAGATCCATTTATACCCTAAGGGTTTTGAACCAGGTGGAAGGTCCACCAGTTCCCATGTATGATTTTGCATAATGGACTCAATTTCGCTATTTATTGCTTCTTTCCAATGAGAAGAATCTGGAGAGGATACTGCTTCCTTGTACGTTCGAGGATCGTTTTCTAACAAAAATGTTAGAAAATCCGGACCAAAAGACGTTGAAGTCCTTGCCCTTTTCTATATGCAGGTTCATCCAATAAAGATTCTTTATTACATATTTTCGTGATTATTACTAGTAGCATCCAAAGGTCTTTTGTTTGAATTTGAATCTTTATTTCCATTATATGGAAAAATATTCTCAAAGAATGATGCATCTCTTGATTCAATAAATGTATTAACATGAATATCATTAATTTCGATTTATGAACAAGAAAGCGATAAGCACTTCTTTATTATTCAGATAACCAATGAAAACACATATCAATTGTTTTTGGTCCTATCTTAACCTTTTTAGGTTTAGGAACCATTACTTTTGCTAGACACCCCACACTCTTAAGTATTTATAGCGAAGGTCATGACCTTTCCATAATTCATAAGGTGTTTTATGAGTTTTCTTATGAGGCACTTTATTAAGAATATAATTGGCAGAAAGCAAAGCTTCCCTCCACAAATTCTGGGGTGCTCCAGAACTGTTTAACATAGCATTCAACATTTCTTTCAATGTTCGGTTCTTGCGTTCAAAGAATACCATTAGATTGAGGTGAATAAGGAGCGATGTAGTTTGGTGAATAATACCACGTAGGTAGAGCAAATGGTGATTCATATTCACCACCTCTATCGCTTCTTATTGCTTTAATCTTTTGCTAAGTTGATTTTCAACTTCATTTTATAAAGTTGAAACTTTTCTACGTACCTCATCTTTGCTTCTTAGCAAATATACATAACAATATCTTGTGCGATCATCAATAAAGGTTATGAAATATTTTTTCCTACCTCTAGTTTGCACAAACTTTAAGTCACATATATCAGTGTGAATTAAATCTAGAGGTTCAGATTTTCTTTCAACAGAATGAAAGGGTAATCTTGTCATTTTTGATTCCACACAAATTTTACATTTATGTTTCAGATTAATATCAAATCTAGGCAAGAACTCTAAATTAATTAATCTACGCAAAGTATTATAATTATCATGTCCTAATCTAGCATGCCATATATTTGAAGACTCTAACAAGTAAGCAGAAGAATTAATTTTATTATTATCAATGTACTTGATGCATACAACAAATATAACATTCATCTTAAAGAGCCCATCATTCATGTAGCCCTTTTCTACAAACATATCATTCTTAGTAAGTACAAACTTATCGGACACCAAAACACCAACTTGAAGCCATTCTTGCTAAGTAGTGACCCGTAAACTAGATTTTTGCGGATATATCGGCACACAGAAGCACTTCATTCAAAGTCGGGTTCTTTGCGGATGTCATTTTCGAAGATAATCTTTCCACGTCCTTGAACCTTTGAACTTGAGGAGTTTCCCATGAAGAGTTGATCATCATTCTCTACTGGTTTGTAAGTAGAGAACATCCATTTGTTGGAACAAATGTGGCGAGTAGCCCCAGTGTCCACGTACCATTCTTTAGGGTTTCCTACCAAGTTACATTCAGATATAACTGCACAAAGATTCATGTCTGAAACATCTTCAGAAAGCTTTTCCAGTTCTGTCACATTTGCTTGAGGCTTTTGTTCTTTCTTGAACTTCTTTGGCTTTCGACATTCATTTGATTTATGTCCTGGAATGCCACAATTGAAGCACTTGCCTTTGAATTTCATCTTGGCTTTGAAATTAGGATTTCCTTCGCGCTTTCTTTTGTTGTTGTTGTTTGGCCTTTGTTCTACCACATTAGCCTTTGCCTCATATAAGTTTTTCCCACTCTTCTTTTCAGATACTCGATTGTCCTCTTCAATCCTAAGTCGCACAATCAGTTCTTCAAGATTCATCTCTTTGCGTTTATGCTTAAGATAATTCTTGAAGTCTTTCCATGACGGTGGAAGTTTCTCAATCATTGCAAACAACTTGGAATGAGTCACTTCTTCGACATTCCTTCAAAGATGAATATCATGTAGAATTACTTGTAATTCTTGAACCTGTGTGATGACTGCTTTAGAATCTAACATTTTATAATCAAGAAATCTACCGACTATGAATTTCTTCATGCCAGCATCTTCAGTTTTATATTTCTTGTCTAAAGATTCCCAAAGTTCCTTTGCAGTTTGAATTGTACAATACACATTGTATAGTTTCTCGTTCAATTATTAATGGATTTGAACACATAAATATATATTTTATCAAACCCATTTCCAACAAGTCACATCTTGAAATGCACAAAGTTTACTATTTTGCTATCTGCATTGACAATTTTGATTCCTTTGCTTACAGGGCTGTTATGTTTGCATAATCATAGGCTATTGTGAAGGTGGAGACATGTAAGTTACTTTCTCATTGAATTTACGATTTGTGGTTAGATTCATCACTATTGACTCGAAATGTTTATACCACTTAAAAATTATTGTTTCTAGCATTTATCATTAGCATTCTGGGCACTTCTGTTTTTGCAGGGCAGGAGCTATAAAGAAGGCCAATGGTGTTCTTTTCTCTGAAGAGGTTACAACCTTTATTGCTTGAACTGATTTATTTCTATTTTACCTTTTTATGCCCTATTAAATTAACTGCACTCTACTTTCCACTTCTGTTCATGCAATAGTTTATATAAATTATACAGTTTCAGAAGTCTTTTGATGCTTTGACTTTGATTCATAACTCTTGAAATTTTTACAGAAGCTTTGCAAGTGGCTAGTTCAACTCCTAATGGCGCTCGACTACTTGCACATGAATCATGTTCTTCATCGTGATGTTAAGGTTATTCATTTATTGATGCAGTGGTGGAGTTATTAGTAGCTTCTGATATCTCACCTGTGATCTACTAACATTTGCCTCAACTTCTTAACAGTGTTCAAATATATTTCTTACAAGAGATCAAGATATTCGCCTTGGTAAGTGAAGAACTGTTTGTTTTTATCTATTTCATTCTAGTTTTGTAGAGGGATATATTTTTCCTGAATCAAATGAAACAATGATGTTGTAGGTGATTTTGGACTGGCCAAGATTTTGACGTCTGATGATCTTGCTTCCTCTGTAAGTTATATGAATCAGTACATGGTTCAATCTTTTAAGTTTTTCCTTTCAGTATTCTAGTGTGCTCAGTATTAGTTCTTATAACTCAGGTTGTCGGTACTCCTAGTTATATGTGTCCTGAGCTTCTTGCTGATATACCTTATGGTTCCAAGTCAGACATTTGGTCTTTGGGTAAGTAAAAATACCCTCGCTAAATAAATGCATGCATCCATAGGTGGATGAATGCTGTACTCTGACATATTAAAGGATCTCAATGTGCACTAATGGCTCTGAAAATCCTCTTCTGCAGGATGCTGTATATATGAAATGACTGCTCATAAGCCTGCATTTAAAGCATTTGTAAGTTATAAGGATCCTATCATCCATTTTCAGGCAAAATATGGAAAATTCCTATCACTCACCAGTAACTATGATGTAGATTTGGTCAGACAAAACTAAAATTTTAAGAATATGACTTCTGTATGCACAACACATGTAAGGGGCCCCTTCTGCTTTGTGTTTTTAATTTTTTTTTTAAATGTGATTAAAATATAAGTCAAATCTTGATGATATATGATCTTTTGATCAACATCTCAAGAATCAATGTAGTTCATAGGTAAAAAGGAATAGTTTTGGGAGCCCCAAAACTAAGCTAGTAATTAATAGAATAGTTAAAGATTTAGTTTCTCTATTATTTTCTTCTCTCAGAAACTTTTTCATAATTAATCCATTGCTTATATAGAACTTATCAAAAAAAAAAAAGAAAGAAAAAACTTTATAGAATTTGCCAAAGATTGATAAAAAATTGTTGTGGATATTCACATTTGTCCTATAAATGTTAAACAATGAAGTTTGTGTTGGGTCTATGGATCCAAATCCATGATAAGTTGTATGGAACTTATTATGCTCACATGTGCATGAGATGGAAACCCAATTTTAGTTGGGCATCAAGTAGTCACGTGAACTGACAAGTGGTATAATACGGTTTTGTCGTGGATACCGGATTGAGTTGAATGACTTTAAGTCATTTACTTTGGTAGGCAACATGAGGGCTTTCTGCACACACGCACACACACATATATATACATAGAGAGAGAGATTTGGGTTTCATTACAATATTATTGCAGTGAGGTAATTTGAGTGTTCACTCAAATTAAGGTATCTTTGCATTCTCTCAATTTTTGTGATACTTTAAGTTTTGGTGTTAAAACTTTTTAAGTAGCAATTGTACTTAAGGTTGATTATAATGAATTATTTTGGAGATCATCACGTGGTTTTTATTTCTTTGATTCCAGAGGGTTTTACGTAAAATTTTGGTGTCTAATGCTTGATTTATTCCCATACTATTATTTTCTACGATTGTTATTATTTTTGTGGGACTGCAATGCTATATATTTAATCTGTTTGAGATACACTGGTATTTTTGCTGTTTAATTTATCAAAGAAGGTTCAGTTGGGAGGATATTTATCCAACAAAATGGTACTAGAGCTAATGTTATTTGCTTAGTTGTTTTTGATCAGTTGGTGCTAAGATAAAATTGACTTCTAATTTTTAGATCTGGAAGTCCAGAATGGAAGACATTCTTTATTGTAAGAATTTGTACGATCCATTGCAGCTTAAGGGAGTTAAGCGCACTGATAAATGAGGCTGATTGGAAAGAGATGAACTTAAAGACTATTAGTCATATTTGATAGTGGATCGATTAGAGTGCGTTCAACCATATTTCGCAGGAAACGAATGCTAACATTCTATGGATTACGTTAGAGTCGTCTATGTACAAGAAGCAGAATGCACGAAA
This sequence comes from Panax quinquefolius, assembly GCA_020205615.1. Lineage (NCBI taxonomy): Eukaryota > Viridiplantae > Streptophyta > Magnoliopsida > Apiales > Araliaceae > Panax > Panax quinquefolius. The sequence continues at coordinate 54,021,246 of CM035165.1, forward strand.
TAAGACTTTTGCGAAAAATTGTAAACCTAAAGTACAAAGATGGAAGTGGCGCGATGAAAGTACATATTAATAACTTAGTCATTTACCTTCACTCAAGGCCCACATGGAAAAACCGTGTTATACACATAACTACTCTACTTGGTGCCCAATTAAAATTGAATTTCCATCTCATGCACATGTGTGCATAATAAGTTCCATACAACTTATTATTGGGTCAAGTTCTCATGGGTTTGGACCCATAGACACAGTTTGGAACCCTACCGTCCATTTTTTATAACCTGTATGAATGAAATGAAACATATAACATGACCAATAAACTTGAATAATGTATTAACATGATCAGTTTGACGTACTCAGAAAAGAGTAGTCTTTTCTTGGAGAAATGCTTTACTTTATAAATTGTTAGTGTTGGAGATGTTCAAGAATTCACTACACAACAAAATATTTATATTCTATGTTGTCTCTTTCCACAACATAAGTTCAATATTTGTGAGAAATACAAACATCATGGTTGTTGGGATTTGCACAAGGTGCGACAATTGACGTATTCCTGAATTTTATTATGGGGGATTTGTTGGGATGCTTTTTGGGGATTTGGCGGTGGTAGTTTGTATACATATGCACCAAAAAAGAGATAGGGAGGCATTTAGGATTCGCATCGGTTGTCCAAGTTATAGAAACAAGATGGAACATAGAGAGGAAGACCTAACTTTTAGGGCATCATCGGTAATTCAGAGAGTGGATGGCCATCGACTGTGCATCTGCTGCTCCCATCAACAATTTGAGGACGATCATTATGCTTTATGATTTTTCGTGTTTAATTTTTATGACTATGTTTTGTTTTTATGCAACATATAGGTTTGAAGAACGAATCATGTGATAAAAATTAGTAACTGCAAGTGTATAATGTCTATTGTAGACTTGAAAAATATAAGTCAAATCCACATAGACTAGATTAATTAAAAACCCTTAATTTAAATTTCAGGCAAATTATAAATAAAGATGGTGAAGATGATTAGTTAACTAAATAATGCGAACTAACAATAAATAACGAAAACTATTAATGAAAAAAACTACATAGGAATCCAAATCCATTAAGTATAATAAACAATTTCTTATTTTCCAATTAATTCCTAATTTTGTTTTTCTTTTCTTTAAAAATAATGATTCATATAATTAATATGGACAAACATAAATTATAAAAATTTTATAGATTAACTATAATTTATTAAAACTTCATAATCAATATAAGAACCTCATGAGAATTTTGTGCGAAGGTAAAATATGAAGGCGAAAACAATTAAGCATTAATACCGGAACGGAAAGAATTATTTATTATAAAATACCTAGTTTCATCATCGTAGGTATAAAAATTTAGTTAGCATTACAATTAAAAATAAAAACAAATAAATTTTTTACTACTATTGACTGCATTGAATAAAATAAAACTACTCTTGAATATTATGTAAACACTCAATCATGATCATTAATAAAAGAAAAGAAAACAATTAAACTTCTTATTAGAATAATATATGATAAGTAAAGAATGAGTACTTAAATAAAATTAAAACCGACTATAAACGTACACCATGGTATTAGCCGAAAGAAATTGGGGGAAAGAAAACTGGAATATTATCTTTTACTTGCTCACCAAGATTAGTAAATAATAAATCCTATTAAATAAAATAAATTTAGATATTAGTTAAATAAAATAGATACATAAAACAATAAAATTGGGGACAATAAAATTCAAAATTATGTGTATATCAATGAACCTATGTATTTTGTTGGATTAGCACAGATATTTAGTTTTGTGAAATTTTTTATCTCATATAAAATATGTATATATATATATATATATATGTTAGATAATTAAATATACCGTATCTCTCCTAAATCTCTATTTTTTAACATTTAACAAACCCTTAAATCTCCGTATCGCGAACCGTCATCCCCACACCCGTATCCTTTTTCCCTAGGTGTTTTTAAAATGCATAATTATGACAAAGTGAACTCTCATTTTGAGGTGGAATAATTAAAATTTAAAAATAAAATAGGTCGAATGAGCTATTAATGGTTGACCAATATATTTAATAAATTTCAAATTGCACCCTAAACTTTAACCTTAAAATCAATTTGCACCATAAACTTTATTTTGAATTAAATGCACCATAAATTTTGAGTTTCAATATCATTTGCACCCTCCGCACTAAAGTTTAGGGTACAAATTGTTTTGACGTAGAGGGTGCATATTGTTTTGAAACTTAAAATTTAGTGTGCATATTAAAACAAAATTTAGGGTGCAAATAGATTTTGAGTTTAAGGTTTAGGGTACAAATTGGATATTAGTCTAATTGAGAAGAAAAATATTTTATTGCATGGAAAAGTGGTAATCATGCATTGTTCTTAAACTTGATTGGTAGAATAATATTTGGAATCAATTCTTTATGGAGTGTGATCCTATTATTGCTTATATTACTAGTATATTTAGCAGGACCGTAGTTTAGTTGTTAAGTATTGTGCTTTGGGTCAGATTTGTCTTAATGAAGCGCTCCGCCTAGTTCTCTTGATATGTCTTGTGGTTTGAGTAAGATTTGTCATCTTAATGCAGCACTCCATAATTGGATAATTATGATGGTTCATGTCATGCAGAAATTGTCTACAGTACAGGATACCTCTATTATAGAATTATCATGTTTCGATCACGCTGTCCTCCTTAATATTAAAGAAATTTAACCCTCTTTCTCGACATGTTTACTCTCTACCTAACGTATTTCGTAAGCTTTGATTCCTTTTGCTCCCTTAATATTCATATTTTCTTCTAATTTTTGGTTGGGCTTTAATCGACTTATGGGCTGTTTTACTTTTTGGTTTCTTGGTCAGGACATGCAAGCACTGATCAACAAAATAAACAAGTCTATTGTGGCACCGCTACCCACCAAATACGCTGGAGCATTGTGAGTCATTTTCTAAATTAGTTTTATTCTATGGTTGTCCATGCCACTATATTTCTTTTTATATTGGTACCTTTAGCTTGAATAACTGAAGGATATATTTACTGAATCTGTTAAGAAAATTGTATCATGATGATGATAACTAACCAAGCAGAACATTAGCAAATAGGCATAGTATCTAACTTGAATACCGTAAACAAGTATAAATTGTTATTTTGACATGCAGCATGTACAAAAATCAAGTGGGACATAGTAGTAGAGCATAAGTGGATATATCCTTGTTTTTGTCGCCTTTGACATTCTAGTTTATACTTTTGATAGATTTTCTTTGTATATATTTAGACATTTATTTATGCTTTCTAATTTTTACCTTTTCTTCTGTTTTCCAGTCGGGGTCTCATTAAAAGCATGCTGCGGAAAAACCCAGAACTCCGGCCAAGTGTATATTCTTTGATCTGTGTCATTCAGATTAGTAGAAGTATTAATGGAAGTATAGTTTTAATCCATCGGATATGATGATCTACAAAATGTCCACATAAAATGAAGCTCTTTTACAATCTTTTGCCCCTATAACTAACAAGCTTGTTACCGACCAAACCTTGTCATTTCCTAGAATATAAGGGTACTGTGTTTCTCCATCCTCTCCCTCATTTGGATAGTGTTTATCTTAGAAAATATAAATCTGTTAAATTTCACAAGTAATATATTTAGTTTCTTTAGCAAAGGGTTGAATGTCTCTTCATCTTAGTTCACCAAACACCAGGTTTGTGATAGAAGTGTGTAGAAAATAGAGAGAAACTGGGGAATGATCGATACTCCAAAGTGAAGAAGTCGATCTCCTTTTATACCAGAAGAAAATACAATCCCCATAATTTTGGATTATAATCAAATCCCCATTATTATGGGATAACAATCAATCTCGATAATTATGGGATTACAATCAATCACCATAATTATGGGATTATAATCAAGTTCCCATAACCATGGGATTCCAATCTATCCCCATAATCATGGGATTCCAATCTATCCCCATCATCATGGGATTACACGCAAAACAGGGAAAAATCAAATCAAGGAAAGATCAAAATATTTCTACAAAGTGAGATTGGACTTGGGAGTTTTTAAGAATGCAAAATAGAAGAAACTTGAAGCAGCTAGATATTGTTGTGAGGAGTGGCACATGAAGGGCTAATCAGTCATTAACTACAAACAAAGGCAAGAAGTGGCAAGAAGATGATTAACAGAAGTAACTAGCTGGAAGTTGTTGAAGTTAGAGTTGAATAGAAATTGAGGGGGGAAATATATTTTAAATAGAGGAGGGAAAAGTTGGTTAATATGACAGCTGTAATAGAATAGATTGAGAGTATGTATAACTAGGAAATGCTGTAGAGAGAGGGGGCATCTTTTGGAAAAATATCAATACCTCTGTAATCTTTTGTCAATCAATCTATACGAATCTTACTACCATTTTTAAGTCTTCCATTTTTTCTATTTTTTCCATTCTATATCCATTTCTTTAAGTTGGTGAATCTGAATTCACAACATTTGGTATCAGAGCTATCTTTCCTTGGCCTTAGATTCAAAATTCTTTTTCAATTTTCTAACTCAACCCTCTGTTCTTTCTTAAATTTTACCAAAGCTACAAAACTGTGGAGCCATTACACAATAATGGCAACAGGAACGAGATCGAAGGATTCATTGGAGGAAAGTATTAAAAACATTGATTTCTGAGTTCAAGAGCTCATGAACAGCCATTACCATCTGCAACAAACAGTGGACGAACTGGGAACTGGGTTCAAAAATTGGCAGAGTACAATAGAGTTGATGATGACGCAATTTCAGCAGGTTATCGAAGGTAAAGACTCTGAGCTTGGAAAAAATAATGAACCTGTGATAGAATTGGGTCAAACTGATGGGAGAAATGGGGAAAATGTGGTTCAAAGAAAAATTTCACCCTAGATTTGATTTTCCAGTTTTTAATGGATTAGATATCAAGAATTGGATAATGAAGTGTGAATACTTCTTCCAATTCCACCCTATGAATGACACACTAAGATTGAGAAGTGTAACCTTGCATCTTGAAGGTGAAGCAAGATCTTGGTTTTTGGCTTATTTTAAAAGTAATCCAAATGTATCTTGGAAACAATTCATAGAGGATATTGAAACCAGATTTGGTGATAGTGTTTCTAGCAATGCCTTGGTTTGAATTCAATGATTACAACAGATCTGACAATCGGCCGTTATCAGAAGAAATTCGAATTTCTTAGAGCCTTGGTTCAAGTGGAAAATTAGGGATTGGATGAGGCCTACTTTGTTAAATGTTTTGTGGGTGGACTAAAGGAAGAAATAGGTGGATTTGTGGGTCTACTCAAGCCAAAAAATTAATCGAAGCCATAGCAATTTGCTAGAGTCCAAGAAATATTTGTGGAAGCCATTTACAAAAGGAGCAAAAACACTCCACAATTGCATAAAACTATGGCCAACAGTGGTGAGAATCACACAGCAGGGTTCAACAACAGAACTTTTAAACCAAAATTTCAAAGCAGTGGAGACATTCAAGTGGGAAATTCTCATATTGCTGGTGGACTTCATAAGGACAGTATGGGAAATCATGTAAAAAGATTGACATTTGGTGAAATGCAGGCAAGGAAAGAAAAGGGGCTATGTTTCAAGTGTGATGAGTTGTTTACCCAAGGGCATAGGTGCAAATTTAAGCAACTCTATTTGATAACTGGTGATGATGAATGGGAGGAAGAGGTTAGTGATGAAGTTGTTAGCACAGAACCGGTGGACATGATAGACCAACAAACAGAAACAGAAATGGCTATTTCTATACATGCTTTGAATGGTAATACCTCAGAAACTACATTAAGGATTAAAGCTTCGGTGCAAGGTAAACAAATTATCTTTCTTATTGACCTTTGGAAGCACTCACAATTTTCCTGAATAGTGACACGGACCCATGAGATTACATTGTACTAAAGAAGTAGACAAACTATCTAGTGCAGTATGTGTGGTGATGGTTCTGAAAATGATATGCAATGAAAGATGTAAGAAATTTGAATGGGTAACACAAGGACCTGAAGTTACGCACGGATATGAGGTTGATACCTCTAAAAGGTTGTGATGCTGTGTTTGGGGTCCAATGGTTAAAAACCTTGGGAGATTGTATGTTCAACTTTAACACTTTTGACTCTTAGTTTTTCTGTGGGAAAGGACAAAATTATGCTGAAGGGTACAAGTGATGGACATCAAAATTCTGTAGCTATGATAACTGCAATGAGTTTACAAGAAGCCTGGCGAAATGAACAATTATCACTATTAGCCTATGTTTGTGCAATACAGGGTCAGGAACTTAATAAACCACATCACCCACCTCAGATTCAACAAGTACTACATACATTTGAGGATGTTTTTAAAGAACCCAAAACACTGCCTCCTCAGAGAGACTTTGATCACAAAATACCAGTGAAAGTAGGTTCAAAACCATTTACAATCAGGCCATATCGATATCCACATATCCAAAAAACTGAGATTGAAAAAATTGTCAAGGAAATGTTGGAAGCAGGCATCATACAACCAAGTCAAAGCCCTTTTGCTTCTCCAGTGTTGTTGGTAAAGAAAAAAGATGGTTCTTGGCGATTTTGTGTGGACTATAGGGAATTGAATAAAATGACAGTCAAAGACAAGTTTCCTATTCCCATCATTGAAGAATTATTGGATGAGCTCAAAGGATCTACAATTTTTTCTAAATTAGATCTAAGGGCTGGTTATCACCAAATAAGGATGAATTCAGATGATGTCTCCAAAACAGCATTTCGAACACATGTAAGCCATTATGAGTTCTTGGTTATGCCCTTTGGCCTCACAAATGCTCCAGCCTCATTTCAAGCTCTCATGAACAAAGTGTTTTCTGCACACATAAGGAAATTTATTTTAGTCTTCTTTGATGATATATTGGTCTATAGTTCAGATTTATCTTCACATGTTAAACACCTGGAAGTGACGTTGGCATTATTGAGGCAACACACTTTATTTGCCAAATTATCTAAATGTTCATTTGCTCAAAACAAGGTTGAATATCTGGGCCATATCATTACTGCTGAAGGAGTTTCTGCAGATCCATCCAAGATAGCTTGCATGCTTAAGTGGCCTGAACCAACTACAGTTAAAGGACTTAGAGGATTCCTGGGTTTAACTGGCTACTATAGAAGGTTCATCAGAAAGTATGGAGAAATTGCTAGACCATTAACTACACTTTTACAAAAGGATAAATTCCAGTGGACTGAAGAATCAACAACAACTTTTCACAAATTGAAGGAAACTATGAGTTCAACTGAGGTATTGACTCTACCTGATTTTACTCAAACTTTTGTAATTGAAACTGATACTAGTTCCAAGGGTATTGGGGCTGTTTTGATGCAAGGGGGCAGACCATTGGCTTTCCTAAGCAAGGCTTTAGCTCCCAAACACTTGGGTTTATCTGTTTATGAGAAAGAACTCCTAGCTATTTTGCAAGCTATTACTAAGTGGAGATCTTACCTAATTGGAGCTCATTTTGTTATAAAGAATGATCATCAAAGTCTGAAATTTTTTATGGAACAAAGGTTGTCCACTTTTCTGCAGCAGAAATGGCCAAGTAAAATGCTTGGCTATGATTATGAGATAACCTACAAAAAGGGCACAGACAATATCGTGGCAGATGCCCTTTCTAGAAGAAATTGGGAGGATCAACCTTCTCAAGCAATGGCCATTACTGGAGTGATGCCTACTTGGGTGCATGATATTCTCCTTTCCTATGAAGGAGATGAAAGCATTCAGTCCATCATCCAACAAGTAACTGTGTCACAAGGAAGTATGCCTCATTACACATTTTCAAATGAGATTTTGAGATACAAGGGACTGATTTATGTAGGTTCTCAAACAAATCTCAGAAAAATTATCTTTTCAGTTTTTCATGAGAGTTCTATAGGCTTCCATTCTGGAATTCAAGCAACTATCAAGAAAGTGCGAGCTTACTTTGTTTGGGATAACATTACAGCTGATATTAAACTTTGGGTACAAGAATGTGAAGTTTTCCAAAGACACAAACCAGAAAGTATATCTTACCCAGGGCTGTTACAACCATTGGAGTTACCTTATAAACCTTGGACTGACATTTCCATGGATTTTATTGAAGGGTTGCCTAATTCCGAAGGACGAACAATTATTTTAGTCATCATTGACAGATTTTCTAAGTTTGCTCACTTCATTGGGTTACACCATCCTTATACTGCTAGTACAATAGCACGGGTATTCATTGATCACATTTATAGCATACATGGATTACCCCAGACTATAGTCACTGACAGAGACAATTTTTGTGAGCTTATTTTGGCAAACATTGTTTAAACACTTGGGAGTGAAGTTGTGCTTGAGTTCAGCCTATCATCCTCAGTCTGATGGCCAAACTGAACGACTGAATCGCTGTTTAGAATGTTATCTCCGATGTATGTGCAGCGATCATCCGAAGAAATGGTGGTCTTGGTTAAGCTTGGCTCAATGGTGGTATAACACTAACTACCATAATTCTTTGTAGTGTACTCCTTTCCAAGCTCTTTTTGGCATACCTCCACCTCATTTGAATACGAAATAAGTTGCTCCAAGCTCAAGTACGAATGAAAAACTATACGGACCAACATCGAATTGAAAGAAAATTTGAAATCGGTGATTGGGTTTTTCTTAAACTCCAACCATACAAGCAGTCTACTTTAGCTCATAGATCTTCCTTCAAGTTGGCCCCCAATATATTATGGTCCATATGTAGTATTGGAAAAAATTGGGCAGGTGGCGTGGCTTATAAACTAGACCTTCCCAGCTATGCTCAAATCCACAATGTATTCCATGTGTCTTTACTTAAAAAACATATTGGCTCTCACGCACGAATATCGCCAACACACCACCTTTAGCTGCTGATGGAAGGCCAAAAATTGTTCCTTTTGCTATCATAGACAGACGAGTGGTAAAATTCCAAAATCGGCCTAAAGTGGAGTACCTCATTCATTGGGCTAACAGTAATGTGGAGGATGCTTCATGGGAAGATGCTCAACAAATGGTGAATCAATTTCCAGACTTCAATTTTAATCCTTGAGGACGAGGACAAGGACAATTTGAAGAGCAGCGTACTGTTGTGAGCAGTGGCACATGAAGGGCTAATCAGTCATTAACTACAAACAAAGGCAAGAAGTGGCAAGAAGATGATTAACAAAAGTAACTAGTTGGAAGTTGTTGAAGTTAGAGTTGAATAGAAATTGAGGGGGAAAATATATTTTAAATAGAGGAGGGAAAAGTTGGTTAATATGACAGCTGTAATAGAATAGATTGAGAGTATGTATAAATAGGAAATGCTGTAGAGAGAGGGGGGATCTTTTGGAAAAATATCAATACCTCTGTAATCTTTTGTCAATCAATCTATACAAATCTTACTACCATTTCTAAGTCTTCCATTTTTTCTATTTTTTCCATTCTATATCCATTTCTTTAAGTTGGTTAATCTGAATTCACAACAGATACATGTTGGATTGAGGTAGCTGAAAGACGTTTACTTGGGGTCAGGTTTTGAAAATCCGTTGATATGGATGATGGGAGTTTGCCTAAGAATGCCTCATTTATGGTTGATTGGGTGATGCTACTAGCAATAGCTGATTTTGGGGGCTTGGATAAGGTGCACAGATTTGTAGGAAAGATAGAAAGGGGTAGGACTTCACTCCAAATTGTTCATGGTGGATTTATGGAGGGAGTGGAATAGTCGGTGTCTCAATGATATTGAGAGATCATTTGTCCATATGATGTATTTGTTTGTTTATCTGCAGAACAAGGTGCATGAAGGGTCCAGGTTTTTCTCTTCTTTTTGTTTTCATGGACTGTGCCAGCTATTATGTTTGCAATATTTGGGTGTATAAAAGTTGTATTGAGGTGATAAACATAGGCATTTTTTCATTTCTCTAATGTGGTTCTTGTATACACTAGCAAGACGGAAGTAGTAAAATTTTACGACATTGCATACACTTTCGGACTCAGTGGCTATGCACTTTGATAGCATTGGTGGGCTATTATATAGCCCACTATTAAGTTTGGAAAAGACATTCTATTAACATTTTTACATTAAAATTCTAGTGTCAATATATTTTCACTTTTTAAGTATTCAATGGTTTAGTACCTAAATGAGTTCCCAAATTTAATATCTCAAATTGAAGTGTTGTGATTATATTGGTTGTTTAATATAGAAGTAAATGTTGAGCTACCAACATTACCATGACATGCAAATAAGAGATTAACAAATAACTTGATTTTATTTAAGAAACACATTACCAATTTGTTTTATTAAAGTACTCTAATTATATACCTACTATTTATATCCAATTTTTATTGCTAGACATGAAATGTCAAAGAAAAACAAATAAAATTTGCATTTATGGCTTCTCAAACTTAATTTAGGAAGCACAACCAAACCACTTGTCGATCCCTTTCTTCAAAAATCAAAGGCATACTTTTTATGATGATTTGACATCATCTGTTTGTGAAGGGATTGGCAATCGTGACAGTAAGGTTAGTTGGATAAACATGCATGTAAGATGAAATTTATGCAGTTAATGAATTTGGTTATGTTTGTGGTGTGGCAGGCTGCAGAACTTCTCAGGCACCAGCACCTTCAACCTTATGTGCTTAAAATTCATCTTAAGATTAACATCCCTAGGCGCAATAGCTTATCATCAATTCACTGGCCTGAAACAGATTACATAAAGAAAACCAGATTTGCAGAGCCAGAAGATGTTCCACTAACAACATACAGAGAGAAGCGGCTATCATATGGCAATGACAGGACTTTGAATCCTAGTATATCTCTACCTGAGCAGGATTCTCCTTTCTCCGATCATCGAATTCAAAATACCCCTAGATATTTGAGTCAAAGAATGGCTGAGTTGTCTGTTGGAAGTTCACATGAAGGGACAGTGATCAGTAAGAATATTACTCCAAAAGTTGCCAGGACTCCAGGATTTCCTCCAACAAAAGCTTCTGCGACACCTAAAAGACGAGTGGAGCTGACAAAGAATCGTGAATCGGTAAGATCAGGGGAAGCAATTTATACATAGTTTGTTTATATATTTTAATTATAGTTAGAAGCAGTGTCATTTTAGAAACATGGTGATGTTGGTCATATTTCCAATGCTGGTAAAGCAATACTAAGCAAAAAGCTAACTGTTTCTCATCTAGAGTATTTGTTCATATACTACTAACCCATTTTTTTCCCACCAAGTATCAGGCATCATTGGTAAATGACTAAATTATTTTAACTCATTTATTGATCTAGGAATGGAGTTTATATGATTTTCAAGTGGTTTAAGTTGATAAAGTTCCTAGTGACTTTTGGCACATTCAATGTATGTGCCTTATCTCTTATGAATATAATTATAAATTTTTATTTTAACATGTAGATAGTGGTTTGTTAGTTTAGTTAGTGAATAGTTATAGGTGGTTATTTCTAAATAGAAATGATATCTTATCCAATAAATGATAATATAACTTCTGATTATAAGGATGTAAAGTGTATTTCTCTAAAGAGATACGTGACACGGCTTCTTAACATGAACTCCTGTCGATTTATTGATAGTGAAAGATAAGTAAGTAGTATTAGCAAAGTGTCATGTAAGCTTATAGGTCTGAGATATCAATAAAGAAATTTGTGGGATACAACGAGAAACTGCTTATATTTTCAACATTGTGTCAAATATATCGCAGAAAAGAAAGATGTTGCTAGATTTTCGAAACTGTTGTTTAGCACTTCAGCTGGAAAGAATTTGTTGTTTAGATTCTATTAGTTTTGTTGAAAGACTTGGATTATAATTTGGCATCATAATTTGATTATCATGCCATTTCTAGTAAACTAACAACTAATTATTTTAGGAGTAAACACGGAACAAAAAATACATCCTAAAAATTTGCAAATTCAGCTAATGGGACTCTTTTTGTGGAAAGGAGGGAATAATTAGGAGCTATGCACTTTATATCTCTGGAGTCTAAATGTGTTGTGCCCTGTTTTGGCACTCATGCAGTGAACTTACAAAATCATTTTTGTTTTCTTCAGCGCTCATAATTTCAGCGTAAGGCTAATTGATTCATATAGTTATAAACAGAAGATCAGTAGTTGTAAAAGTTTAAATCTGTGTTTGTAAGGTTAAAATTTTACATTTTATATGATGTATGCAGTTGCCAGTCTCGAGAACTACCGCAAAACAATCTGCTCTTACAAATCGTAGAGCATCTTTGCCATTGCCAAGAAGAGCTACTTTTCAAGAACCCCCTTGCAGGCCCAATGTTAATATTCTCGACTGCATGAACTCTCCGGATGTCTCTGTTAATGCCCCTCGTATTGACAAAATGATGGAATTTCCTCTAGCATCAAATGAAAACTCCTTCCTTCCTATGCGTAGAACTTCATCAACCTCAGCGCAGGGCTCCACTACTGACCCACAGGGTGACCGCTCAATAACCAAGGACAAATGTATGGTTCAGGTTTGTGATCGAAAATCTGGTAGGCTTAGTTTTACCGGCACTGTGCAGGGAAGTAGCGAATGTTCTGATCAAGATGCAACAGCTGGAGCGTCAAGCCGAACCTCTTCAGATCAAAGGCGACGTCGTTTTGACACTTCTTCTCACCAACAGCGTGCTGAAGCATTGGAAGGATTGCTTGAATTTAGTGCAAGATTGTTGCAAGAAGAACGGTTTGATTTAACTTGGTGTTTTGTTGAAGCCATTTGGTCCAGGAAAGGTTTCTCCTAGGGAAACTGCTATTTGGTTGACTAAGAGCTTCAAGGAAAACACAGTCCAGCAGGAAGATCAGTTATAGTCTTTCCTGTATGCAATTTTACTGTTAACTAGTTTTCAAGGATGAAGAGGGCAGTAGACAAGAGGCTGATTTTCTAGGTTGCAGTTAGGGTTTCATGTTTTCCCATAATACATGATTTTATCATTGCACTGAGATAGCACTTGACAATTATTCATAGTTCTCTGATGGACCAGGATTAGAGATTTTATTGGACTGTATGTATGGCACTTAGGATTCAGCTAAATATATTTCTCAGATTCTGTATGTTTATTCTATATATTCTTTTCTTTATTGTTCAATTCCCTACTCTCTTTGCATTCTATGATTGATTAACCCGAGTCTTGGAATTCTTTAACTGTAGCTGATGATTATTCATTTTTTGAGATAATCCATGTTCCCCTATTTTTATCTATCTTGTCTGCGTTAGTATATTTGAAATAGGTCTTTTGAGCTGGTGTTGAACTCGGGTAAGTTGAAGCAGGCCTGAAAAGTGAGAGAGAATTCTATAACAAAATACGATAACATAACGGAGTTTCTCTGTATTCTCTTCCTAAAGTTGTGAATTGTTAATAATTTGCAGTCGATTTGTTGAGGATGAAGGGTAATGAATGGGATCTACTATCATTAAGAATTTTGGTGGCAAATAATCTTTTTAAGATATCAACATGCAATTTTCATGGTGGCAGTGACCTTTCAAGAAAATTTTCTCATCACTTTGTATTACAGATGGTGTTACAATTAGTTTGTAGTGAAATCAGTGTTGCCTAGTTTGTGATGCGTTTCGGTACATATCTATAATTTGGTCTGTGTGTACATATCTATAATTGATGTTGACAATTGATTTTGGAGTTTGAATTAGAGTTAATAAGGAACTAGAAAAAGAGCTAGTCCGAGGAAACGACATTAATTCTCGAAGACATTAATTCTCAAAGGCCATAATGTTGAATTCGGTTTGGTTGATTTTATCTCGGAACAATCGGCTTCGGGATAGGTTTTCGGATTCGGAAATGGCGTCATGTATTTGGAAAGATCGGATTGACTTGAATATTGTTATTTTAATTATTCTTACTTTATATAGTATTCGTTTTTATGGTAATAGTATTTTAGTAGGAAACAAATATTTTACAATAGTACTTAATTAATTGCCGTTATAATTAATTACCTATTAGAAGTTTATTTCTATAGTTATAGGAATTCTATTTCTTTCCAAAAACGAAATCTTTTAGATTTAAAACCCGGCTAGTGGGTTGAAGGATTCATAAATAATTATTATCTTTTATAATTGAAATTGTATTGCCTTTTTAGTGGATTCCAGTTTGTGTTCTTAGAGCTTACGTTAGTAAACTCTTGTTATTTTCTGTTCTGTGTCAATTGGTATCAAGGCCAAGGACTTTTCCTTGTCGATGGCCAACAACGAAGGCGGGAGAGATATCCTTTACGACGCTGGTCGTACGACTGCTGAATTATGGACAACGATTGATGAGCAACGACGGTCGATGGAAAGGGTGAAGACCATGTTGCAACAACTGTTGGTGCAATAACCCATCCCCAACATTCCTGTCGGCAATAGAGACGGAGGCGAGGGATTTGCCCTTGGCTGCCCTGTAGGTGAACGTCCGCATGGAGCAGCGAGACGCGAGTAGTTCAAAGGTCTTAGTGATGAAGACTCCGATGAGGATTTAACAGGATACCAAAGAAATCCTCCTTAACACCAAAATCGAAACTAAAATCAACCTGACTATAGAATATGTGCAGACATACCACTATTCCATGAAAAGTTGCAGATTGAAGAGTTTATGGATTGGATTTATAAGGTCGAGAGATTTTTCGAGTTGACAGAAGTCACGACAGATCGACAAGTTCATCTGGTAGCATAAGTTGAGAAGCGGGGCTGCGGTTTGGTGGGAAAAGTTACAAATGGATCGATGACGACAAGGCAAAACCCCTATACGATCATGGACAAATGAAACAACTTATGATGAATAGGTTTTTACCCCAAGATTATGAACAATTTATTTTTCGGAGTAATCAGAATTGTGCACAGGGTAACAAGACTTGGATAAATATACAGAGGAGTGGTCTAGGTTATCAGTTCGTAACAACCTGAATGAGACTTAAGCACAACAAGTTTCTAGATATTTGGAGGTATTTAAGACTTCTATTCGAGACAAATTTGGACTGCAAGTCGTTTGGACAGTGGATTGAGCGCATAACATGGCCTTGAAGGTAGAATGACAAAAGCCAATCATGTTAATGATAAAACATATACTTTGTAACAATCTTATTCGTTTATTAATAAAAGTATTTATTTACTAAAGGCTTTAATTTATTTAAATGGTACTGTTTTAATAATATGTGATAAACTCATAGTTTTAAGCAATGCTTTTAGAATTATGATGAGATCATGCTAATGAGATCTAAATTCTTATATAGCTTAAAAGCTAAAATATTCCCAATCGATGAATTACTAAAAAGGGGATTAGTGAATCAGATAGATTGGTACATATGTTGCTTACTAATTAGATGATGATGATTGATCTCATGATTATTTGTGTAGAGACACTAAAACAAGTATGTAGGTGCTTATTGGAGAATAAGTACATTGAACGTGGCTCGCTAAGAAATACCTAATGTAGTTTTACTTGCCTGTCAATATGAATTCATGTAGTGATAGTAGTACAAGTGATCCTTGGACTTGAGATTATCATAGTATCTTGTGTATGATGAGTTATACTTTGACTTATTCCTTAAAACCCTTAGGGTATATCAAAGGGTATGCTTGAATATAATAAGTTGTACATAGAGATAATGTATGATCAATAAGGAATCTACCGCTTCTAGTAAAAGAAGAGAAATGTCTTATGTGATTCGATAAATAACCCAGAAGTCCTTGGCCAAGACAGAATGAAATTAGAAACGAGTTTCTAATTTGCATTATTTGGAGTTATGCATTTAAGAATCAAAATACATATAATTAAATAAACTAAGACTTGGCAGTAATTTCATGTCATATATTTAATTGGGACTGTCGACGTCAGGAAAAGTTTACTCTTTCTATTTTTACCTTTTATGTTCTCTATTTTGTTGAGTTTTGTTTGAAAGGCGAGTTTGAAAAAGTTTGACATAAAATGTCGATGATTTGAAAATCAGAGTAGCCAGTTGGTAGATTTAAAATAGTTGTACCAACTCAACCGATTTTGAAAAGGTTTACACAAAGGCCAAATGATTGGACTCTGTTTAATAGGCCTTGGAAACCGAGATTCATAAAGTTCGGGGGCTTGATTAAGCGGGGGGAAGGTGTTAGGCACCCCCGACTTCTGTGAAAACACGGTTACCACAACTTTTCAATTCCCTAATTATCTGTATGTGTGCGTGCGTGTGTGTTTATTGGGCCTATGTGCAATTATCTGGAAGTAGTGTTATGTCTCGTTTGCACATATATACAAAGGGTTTGATTTATATAAAAGTTCAATTTTAAACAAGATATAGCAATGATGTTTTGAAAAAAGGTTTTCAAACCCTTATACTCAATAGTAATTGAGGCATTTGATACTTCTATTTTATTCCGTATTCAGCTTGATTTGATTTAATTTTCAAGATGCGAAGTAGACACTCGAAATTTCATTTTTCAATTACTAACTATGCAGAATGGCAAAAACATCTTTTTCGCACTCCAGAGATAACCCTGGAAGACCACAACATCAAATCCAACCCCGGAGATAACCCCGAGAGAGTTAATCCCAACCCCGAAGATAACCCCGGGAGATCCAATTTTTAATCTCGGAGGTAACCCCGAGAGATACAGTTCCAACCCCAGAAATATCCCCGGGAGATGCAGTTCCAACCCCGGAGATAACCCCGGGAGGTCAAGCCAACCTCAGAGATAACCCTGAGGATAGTCAGAGTCAACAGCAGGCCAATCTCGGAGATAACCTTGAGAAAAGACTGCTATAATTGCGCCAAAATCGGAGATAACCCCGGGAGGGATAAAATGGTCATTTTGCCAAATCAACCTCAACTCAAATAAAATCAACTCATTTCAATGCAAATTGCGTCAAAAGATGTCCCACAAGAACCATAGCTTAACTTCTGAGCGCAAACTACGCGAAACAGCCCAACAGACTACCTGCGGAGACCAGGAGATGCCAAATCGGTTATGGACCCATCTTCCCAAATTTGGAAAAGGTCAAGCCTTATGTCATTGCGTAGCTCTCGGAAAGAGCTTTTCGAAATTTTATGACACGCTTCCATCGGACTCCCAGATTGAAAGTTATGAAGGTTCGAGTAGACAACGCGTTGTTCGAGTACATGTACTTCGAGACGACATGACCCATATAGCCCGAGGCAGGCCGGGCAGTCGCTGGTTGACCCGCGACACTTTTGGTCTATAAATAGACCCCCCATCAGCCATAAAATTTAAGAAAAAAGGAAGAAAAGAGAGAAAACTTTGTCTGTTTCAGCCTGTAACCTCTTCTAGAGTGCTCCAAACTGAGTGATTCTTTTTTTCTAAACACTTTTATGCTCGTGTTTTGTAACATACTGAAGTTTAACCTGTGGAAACCAAGTTTTCAGGCGTCAAAAGCTATCTCAAGTCTTCTTGGAAGCCCACTGTAAGATATTCAGATTTTTAAGCTTTCCACTACTTTTATATCTATATATATATACTAACGTTGAGAGTCTCTTTGAGTGGGTACGCCTGGATCGTCAATCCGTGGCTTTTTAGTACTTATATATACATATATATTATCGAACTCGAAACTCGATTGAGCCTGGATAGAATATCCGGAGCGTTTATTGCTTATATATATATATATATTTATATTTCTGTTTGGCCTAAAGTTTACTTCGTGGTCTTTTACCGCTTTTATATATATATATATATATACATAAACATATATTTACATTTCAAAGTCGTGCCTGGAGTTAAAAGACACAGTTTGATGATAGGGTTTCATACCTACGAATCGGCTTCTGATTTGGACTTAAACTGTGTTGTTCTTATCTATTTAAGTTCGTTTTTACTTGTTTTGTGTTTGTTTTATGTTTAGGAGTGCAATACGAGGCATGGTGGTAGAATGGCGGCGTTATGGTGAGAAATGGCATGCAAAAGGCAAAATCAGAACTATAGAGACATACCCCCCGCCGGGGCGGGGGTACAAGGCCAACTATAGAATCACTCCCCGCCAGTGCGAGCTTATCTAGTTAAAAACCCCCTGCTGGGGCGGGGGTGTCGGGAAGAAAAAGGAGTTTTCAGAATTTGAGTTCAAGAAGGATTGGTTCGAGATGATTGTTCAAGGACTTCTAGGAGGACTAAAAGACATATGAAGAGGCATATAAAAGGAGGAGAATTGCAAGGATTGAAAGGAGGATTCCATTAGATTATATTAGAGTAGATTATGACCAAAACCCTAATTCTTATGAGATTTGGAGATTGAAGCAACTTGGAGACCATTGAAGATTCAAAGTACGAGCAAGGAGGGAGCATCAAATCTGCAGATAAAAGATTCTATGTTTTTCTCTTCTTCTATTTTTCTCTTTAAATGTTTATTCAATTGTGGATTCTTAGTTTTAATTCATTAATCATGAAATAAACTCTGTTTTGAGATTACTATGGATCTTATTGTGTAGTTTTCTTTAATATACTTCATTGTTAGACTTATTGGCTATATTAAGATTGTCTATTATGGTTTGCCATTAATTGCTTAATTGCCTAGCTAACAATTACCGTGATAATCTATATGAACTCGAGATATGAATTATAGATTTAGATTTGATCATATTAGCATATATTTATATGTTTTACAGTAAGTTGGAATTCATGATTTGTGCTTAGGATAGAGATATACTGAAGCATTGAATGTAGTCTAATAAGAACTTTCACTTAAACCCTTTTTAATTGTAAATCACATAGAGATATAGTGGATTAGTTAATTAGGGTGTTCAATTTGATTCTATCATATGTGAATTTGATTTGATATGAGTATGGTGCATTGAGAGATGACCATATTTTACTTTCGTGTTCTTGATTAACATTCCAGTATAATTAATTTGGCTTAATAGGAAGTGTGTTGATTTAAATTAAATAATAAGTGAAATTGCAATCTCAAGTCTTCATTATCTTGTTTCATTCTAGGGATAGTTAGTAATAGTTTAAATAATTATTTTAAATTAAAATATTAAATCATTTGTTTAAATAAGATTAAATTGGTTATATGTTAGTACTTGGTAATTTTTGTTAACTAATTCTCTGTGGGAACGATACTCTACTTACTATTATATTACTTTTTGACCACGTATAATTGCGTGTTGTGCGTATTTAGAATTTATACCAAAGTTTGATGAGTGGGTTTTATACCTACGAATTGGCCTTTAATTCGAGCTTAAACTGTGTTGATCTTGTATATTTAGGTTCGTTTTTACTTGTTTATGTTTGTTTTATGTTTAGGTGGGCATTGGTGGCATAAAGGTGGCGTTATGACATGAAGTGGTAAAAGAATGAGCAAAATTGTGGATCTGCAAAATTACCCCCAAGGCGTAAAATTATACAAAGAAAAACCCATTGCGAGGAGGTACTTGAAAGAGAATAGAATGACCCCGTAGGAAGTAATGCGAAAACAAGAACAAGAGTTATACTTCAATTGGAGTTCTGAAGCAGCGTGAAGGAAGGAAGTTGGCATGGTTTGGGACTTCAATTGGTGTCAGTTTAAGGACTAAATACATGTCTTGTGCTGGAGATAAGATAACAACAAGGTAGATAACAACAATCAACCAATTAACAATCTTGAGCCCTTATTTGAGTGAAGAACATTAGAGGAAAGGATTGAAGGTCAGAATCACGAAGATTGCAAGTTGGAGAGAAGAAGAAGGGTGGTTTTGTATTCATTTTACTTCTTTAATTTAATTATTGTAATTGGGATGATGAATTCTTTTATTATTTCAGTTTTTGTTTCATTTATGATGAATTAAGTTACCTTTTAGGCTTATGATTGATCTTTATGGTTGAACGGTGATTGTGAAGCCTTAATTCCAGTTTAATAATCTATCATTCAGTTTATCTATTGTGATTTGTGCTTTTATTTATGAATTGCTTGTGTAAGTTCCCGGAGGCACAATAGTTATCTAGAAGTGGGGGGGGGGGGGGGGGTTGAATAGATATTTAAAATTCTTTTCGAAATACTTTGTTAGTTTTGTTAACGATTTAAACACAACGGAATTATGATTTGTTTACTCTCCCTTTTAGAAATAGTGAGTTAATGAGAGTGAGACAGTTATAATAGTTAAGGCAGTTATAGCAGTTATAGCAAGAATGTAAGAGACACGACAGTTTTAAGTGGTTCAGAGCACTTAAAGTCCTAGTCCACTCTTCTACTCCTTGAGTAGGAAATCCACTAGATTCCTTTACACTTTCTTTTACACTTTCTGAATCTCACAGATTCCTTCTAGACCAGCAGTCTAGGCACTTCTCAGTTCACTCTTGAACTCTTCAAGTCCAGCAGACTTAGTTCTTCATAGTTCACTTAAAACTCTTCAAAACCTTCTGACTTGGAACTCTTACTTCAGTTGATTGGTAGTTGTTGAGTTCTTGATTGATGCTACTCAGTTGCCGTTAAGCACTTGTTTGAAAGAACTGAGTAGCTGAGAAAGCTTTTTCTTTTTCTCAGATCGTAGACTTGAGCATAGAGTGTTCTTGTGCATTTTGTTCAATGCTTGCTTAGTAATCTCATCTGCATATGTTTTGCATATATGTGATCCTTGAAATCTATCCGTTGAAGCCATTCGTTGAAGCAATAAATGCTTTTGACATTTCTGAACTTTGATGGAGACTTTTCTGCACACCTTCTGAATTGCATTCTGGCCCACTGACATAGCAGACTGCTTTCTCACCTAACACCTGAAAAGGTGTTTTCCTCTATCCTATGGTCATTTCCTTAGCTTCTTCAATACGTTTCTTTTATTACATACTAAGGATATCTTTTGTACCGTTGGGACTGGTGAGGACTTCAACGTTTAAAACCCATTCCATATTTGTTGGAATTTGTCTCTGTCAGGAATAAGCATGTGAATGATATTCCCATTTACATATGATTTGATTATGATATATATACATGAATGAATATGCAAGTATGCTTGCATTAAAAAAAGTTATAAATTCCTTTGATAGATAATAGAAACATGTGTACAAGGACATAAAATGAATTGATCAAGTATGTTAGGTTGATCCTACATAAATAAAACAACTTTGTAAAGTCCTTAAAAAGAAATGATGTACAAGGACTATAAACATAGAAAGATCAAGCATGTTACGTTGATCTTATGATGTAATAGATAGGCTTGTCATCGATCGTCGAAAGCCTTTTGAGAATCGTAGTCTGCGAGGAGAGTCAAGAAAAACTCGAGAGCTATCGAGGCAGAATCGTAGTCTGCAAGATAGTAGATCTCGGAGTTCATAGACTGCCAGGAGAGAGACGAGGAAGGATCGTAGTGTGTCGAGAAGAACTTCCTCAGGGCCGTAGTCAGCTGAGGAATTCATGTTTAGAATCGTAGAGACAGCCTACCTACGAGTCGACCGAGTATCTGCCAAAGCCAAGTCAAGAATCGTAGACTACACTCAGAATCGTATAGTGTACTGATCATACTAGAGGCAGAGATCGTAGTCGAGAAAGATCAGAAGAAGACAACAAGCACAATGACAGAAATCGTATAGTGTCAAGATCTGATCTCGGAGTCGTAGTGTCTGCACATCCAAAGCTGAATCGTAGAGTGCAAAACTAAGACCTCAACAGAAGTGCTCACAATGCCAAGGCAGAATCATAGAGCAAGTACGATTCTCGATGAATGAGCACTCCCAGAATATCCAAAGGAATGAAGCCTCTGGTTGGCACTGCAAAGATACATCCCATCTGAAGGAAACTAGAGAGCACTCAATGAATGGCATGCAAGCTAACAGAAGATCTAAAGTACCAACCCAATCAGCATTTAGATTGAGTTGTGAAGCCATTCAGGATGAAGTCTTCCAGAAGGAGATCAGAAGAAGACTTCATGAATCGACTAAGGAAAGTCGCCAAGTCGATGGTCAGAAAATAGATGAAGGCGGCGATTTATCTTTGAAGCAACCAGGATCGTAGTGTTTGCCAAATAAAGAAAGAATTGATGGAATGCATACAGAGACACTGGACAGCTTCTGAAGAACAAGGCTAAAGTGATTAAGCATTGGGTTATTCCATTGATGATAAGTGAACGGGAGATCACAAGGAGAAAGAGAGCTGGACATGCCACAAATCTGAAGTGTCTTGCTATTCAGAAAGGGCCAGAACAAAGAAGTCAAGCCATCAGTATCTGAGAGCTGTTGAGGCAAACAGAAGTGTTGAAGCACTGCACAAGAGAATGAAGAGGTGTTCTACATTGAAGATCCAATCAACACTCTTTAAGATCGTAGTGTTGTCTCTACCAATCAACAAGACACTACGATCATGTCCATGAAAACATGCATCAGAATCGTAGAGTAAGAATGGCTGAAGATTGAAGCATTGGCAACGGTTCAATCTGAAGGTTGATATTTGAACAAAAGCTTATTGAGAGCATCGATGCAAAAGGACAACCTCTGATCGTGAAATCAGGAGGAAATAAAGTCTTCGACCTGTCCAAGACATTAAAGTGACATCTCTGACAGGGTAGGTGAAACAATAGACTGTAGTGTCAGAAAAGTATGACATGTCACATCTGCAGTCTACACCAAATAACTCGAGATCTGCGAAGCAATTTAAAGAGCTTTTAATGGCTACTTCTCAATGGGAAGATTGGGAAGGAGTATAAATAAGCTAGAGCTTCAACGATCAAGTGTTGCTGATGATTGCAATTCTAAAGAATCGTTGAGTTGGTTAAAATGCTAACGTTGACTCTACGAGTTCCACCCGAGCTCAAATAGAATAAGTCTCAGTGACAGTGAGACTACGAAGGTGGAAGTGAAGCAATTTTGAAGATGGACTTGAACAGATCAAAGCTTCACTCAACAAAGATAAGAATTCCCATTGAATTAACATCTAAGCTAAGAGCCGAGAAGGACAAGAAGATAGCATTCAGAAGAGTGGCAAAGCTCAAGTCAGATTCTAAGAGCTACTCTACGATTCACAATGAGCCCAAAGCTGAAGCAGAGCAAGTGCAGAACCATGTCTGCCAACATGTTGAGAAGGGTTCAGGAAATGGTAATGGTGCACAAATGACAATATACAAAGATGAGCAGAACGGAAGAAGATCAGCTGCACCAAAGATGATGTGGTCCAGTCTCAAAGCAGAATGCAAAGAGGACCACACCAAGCTGCTAAGTACAAAAGATGATCAAGCTTAAAGACATCTTAGCAGCTAAGCACCAACAACAATAATAACTACAACAATAAGAAGCCAGGGCCTGAGGGGTCCCTGTCCGGAGGGACTAAATGAAGTTCCAAGCCTGCTGGGCTTGAAGAGTTCCTAGGGAACTAGAAAATTCAAAGGTCACCGGCCTTGAAGATTTCTTTAATGAATCAAGTCCAAAGGTCACGGGCCTTGAAGGAATCTTAGTGATTCAGGGTGCTGCCCTTCCTTAGTGGAAATCCTGCTAGTTGAAAGCAGAAGAGTGGATTAGGAGCTTGAGTCTCCAAACCACTTAAAACCCCTTGTGTCATTTACCTTATGTCATTTACATTATGTTTATTAATTAACTGCTATAACTGCTATGTATGTTTTAACTGCTTACAACCGAACTAACTCTAAGAACAATGTATGTATGATTATGAATATATCAATGAAGGGGATCTTTTACTTATTCCGCTGTGCTTGAAACGATTCTTATGTTTGTTATATGCTAAATATTTAACTATACAAAATAAACAAGAAAAGTATTTGAAATTACAAAAGATCTGTAAGACCCCAACTTTTTGAATAAAGAGTTATTTTTCTCGAAATATATTTTTGAATATTATGGTGTGGATTTGATATAATGTTATAGTTGTGGGTATTATTTATAAGTTTTGCAAAGTACGCAAGTTGTTATATAATATTCGATTGGTCAGGGAATATTCGTTTTAGCAAGGAATATTCGTACAATGGCACAATCATTGGTGGACCCCACAACGGAATTATTGTCGGATTGAGAAAATGACAAAAATACTTTATGAAAATAACGGCGGAAGTTTTACCGTTAACTGTTGAAACACCCGGTGTTAAAAGTACAGTAATACGCGTGGTTGCATAGTAGCACACGGTATTGATTATTAATGCTTACGTGAGAAGTCACTCGGTTATACTTAATTATTACTCACGATAATTCTTTGCATCATATCTCTCATATTATTGATTCAATTATTGTCACAGGACCATCTGCATAATATTTATTATTATTAAATCAATAATTGAGACGACAAAGTTATTCATATTATTATTTGCAATATTTACAATGTCTAGAAGTTCTGTCAAGGAGAGGTTTGGTCACCTAATTGCGCGCCAATAAGGAGAAATCCTTATCGGAAAGCCCCCTCTTTCCTGGAAACGACTTAGTTGTTAAATATTGTGAGTTATAATATTAATGATGAATAAGTTGTGTTGATTAAAAATTAATTTTGATAGTTCCATTGTGTTGGGATTATTAGTGTTAGTGGAAATCGACATCTATTCCGATGATAATTGATGTCTGGGGGTTATATTGATAAATCGAATAATTTATCGGATAAATGAGCAATTAATTGCTACTAATTCACATGCTTATATAACTATTTGTTCACATGTGTGTACTATTGAATCACATTATTTATTATTAGGGGAGTTGGTGCAAGATTGATAATACTTGCATGACTAAGTTAAAAATGGAGGTATAGATGGAGGTACTATACTGTAATTTGTATTTTTGACATGATTATACTAGTTATTCACATGATTGAACTATTGATTCACATTATTTACTATTAGGGGAGGTGGTGCAAGTTTGATAATGCTTGCAGGACTAAATTAAAAATGAAAGAAAAGTTTGAAGTATTGTACTATAATTTTTTGAGCCCCAAAACGTGCAATTATCGAAACTATATTTTCCTATAAATAAAAGCTCATTCTTCCTTCATTTCTCACCAATTCACAAAAGCTTTAGAGCGATTATTATAGAGAGAAATTATAGAGAGAAAGAAGAAGAGAAGTCTGCTACCTCACTATTCCAGTATACAGTTTTTTCTAAGGTAGGGAGTATTATTTCTTTTGTATCCATGAAGAGAACTTCTTTTATTCCATTCTTTATTATTCTATTGGAATAACTCAGATATCTGTGAACTACCTATACTTGGTGAAATTCTTACATTATTACTATTCTTTATCATTACATTTGGAACATCACATACATGCATTCTACCATGGGACTGGTTCCGCTCTTTATTATTCTCATTTGGAATATCACATGCATACGTTTTACACTATTCCCGATTCCGTTATTTATTATTACATTGGAATAACTTTTACTTTCTTGATCTATCGCATGCACAGTGATTTTTTTTGTTATTCCATTCCTTGTTATACTCGGTTGGTTAAAGTTTTGACTTCTATACTCCATGAAATTAGTGGAATATCATTGATATTTAAGCTTCATCCAAAGATCTTTTCATTGAAATATTCTTACGAGCATTCTTGAATTTTACTCCACAAAGCGATATCGTGTTGACAATTTGGGCGTTATTGATTAGGGATAAAATAATTCTTGAACTTGTTTTATTGAATTCTTATATCATTGTCATCATCCTCATGTTTATATTTTGTTGAAAGTCATCTGTGGCCTATAGTGCATAGATGGACTTGGTATGATTATGACCAGAGATTATTCGGTGTAATCATAACCGTAATATTACAAATGATGTGGTAAAAGTCCTCATTGGCCCGTAGTGCATTGATGGATAGTTGTTGGCATAATCATGACCATTATTGAATACACAAATATTCTTGGCCCGTAGTGCATGGATAATTGTGGTCGTGATACTAAAGAATATCCTTGGCCGTAGTGCAGGGGTGATTCGATGATGTGGATTATTTATTAAGCTGAGTTCCAACGATAAAAGTGATGAAAAACCTTTTAAATCATAAAAGATAGTAGATTTTATTCTCTACTTGACTCTTTTAATGGATTGCTTGTTCCGCTGCAGTTAAACTTGATGGTTGTTATATTATATCGGTTTAACATCTTTGTTGAAGGCTAACGATAATATATTACGCATTATCTTAGTCATAATATTTCCCTCTTGGGCTAGTTGAGCTCATCCTTTTACTTTCATTGTTCTCTTGAGAAATGAGAACGTAGTAGGGACTAGTCGGGGAATGGAGTAGCGGACGGATGATAGCATTAGTAGTCCTCACTATTCGGTGAAATATTGGGAAAATAAATGTAATAATATTGAATTTGAGTTTGTATATTGTCTGCAGACGACAATATTTGTATTAAAACTCATACTTATGTTTTGTCGTACTTTGCACATTTGTTGTATAATTAAGTTATATTTGTATTACATACCATGTATTTGGGGACTCAGAATAGGTGATGTATACCTGTTTTGGGGGCGTCACAGTTGGTATCAAAGCTTAGGGATATGATCCCTGGCTAAGATGTGAGACTAGAACTAGGAGGGGAGAGACGGGGAATTCCTTCGCTAGTATGACCTACCTAAATTTTTGGTATTTAATTGGTTGGTCAGAGTATAGAGATAATATGTTGCATGTTAATTAACCCTTGTTTTGTGGCAGTATTTGAAAATGGCATCCGAGAATATTGAGAATAGTTATGGAGTACAAGAGACCGTTGAGTCTCCACAGATCAACAATCAGAATAATGTGCATCAGGAAGGCGACAATCCTCATGTAAACAACAACACTAACCAAATGATGAACGATGGAATGTTCAGAGGCTTTTTGTAATTCATGCAACATCAAGCGAGAGCAGCTCTTGTTCAAAATGTAGGTGAAAGCACTGAAAACTCTCGGATGGTCACCGCTAAATAGTTTAAGGAGTTGGGACCACCCGGGTTTATTGGAGAGCCAAAACCATTTAAAGCAGAAGCATGGATAAATCAGATCACTAAGTTATTTGATGTATTGGGATGCTCCGAGGAACAAAAGGTTCCCTTCGCCACCTTTATGTTGTGTGAAGAGGCAGATTACTGGTGGGAATCAGTAAAAGCGTACTCTGACTGGCCTTTTCAAGATGTCTTGGGAGAAGTTCAAGAGTCATTCAACAACAAGTACTTTCACGAAAGTATTAAATCACATGAAGGAGGTGGAGTTTATCAAGTTGGAACAAAAAAAATATGGCCGTGTCGCAATCTGAGGCTAAATTTGCTTTGAGTTATCCCGGTTTGCATCCCATTTGGTAGATAATGAGGAAGCGAATGGCGAATGTTTTTAAGAGGTTTGAAGCAGGAGATCGTCAATATCTTATTTCTCATAAACTGTGTTTGTACTCAGATGTTGTAAATAGGGCTCAGTTATTGGAGCGCGGTAATGAGTCAACGCAACCAAGGGAAAGCAGCCGGCAGCATGAAAATACCAATGGTAACAGTCATCGAAACGGTGACAACAAGTGTGGAGGGAATCAACATGCCAGAAATAGTAACCACTTCGATGGTAATCATGGTCAAGACAGTAAAAATGGACATTTCAAGAGAAGGAGATTCAACAATGATGGAAAGACGTCAGCACCAACAACCGTGGTTAAGGAAGGAGAACGACCACCTATCATATGCTTCAAATACGGAGGGGAGGGACATATCAATCCAAACTGCGCGATGCCATCCATAGCGTGTTATAATTGTGGAAGAGAAGGTCACCTAGCCCGATTTTGTCGTTCACCGAAGACAAGTTCAGCTAGGATGGAGGCACCAAAGGCCGTCCCAGAAAAGTCAAAGCCGATGGTGCAAGGGAGAGCATTTGTTGTGACCTCCTAGAAAGCAAGGAACCCAAACGAGGTCATCACGGGTAAGCTTATCATAAACTCTAGTGAAGTCTATAACTTATTTGATACCGGTTCTACCCATTCTTTTATTTCTCCTACTTGCGCTCAACGTTTAAATTTAACTCCGGAGAAATTAGACTTTGACTTATCTGTTGAAACTCCATTGGGAGAAACCTTCATTACATCCACTGTTTATAAGTCTTGTTTGGTTCAAATCGGTACCCCCACATTACCTGTCGATTTTATTTCATTGAAAATACTTGCATTTGATGTGATTCTAGGGATTGATTGGTTAACTATTCATCATGCAAAAATTGATTGTTTTCGTAAGGTTATTAGCTTTCATATTCCTAAACAACCTATTATGCGAATTCAAGCGACCAAACCATTAAAATCAATCACGGTCATCTCAAGCCATAAAGCTATTTGTTTATTGAAAAATGGATGTCAAGCTTTCTTAGTTCATGTCACGAATTTAAACAAAAATACATCAGTTTTGAATGATATTTCTATTATTAATAAATTTCCTGACGTATTCCCTGAAGAACTTCCTTGCCTACCCCCAGAGCGTGAAATTGAATTTTGTATCGACCTTGAACCCGGTACAAAACCCATTTCCAAAGCCCCATATCGAATGGCTCCTATTGAACTTCAAGAGTTAAAGACCCAATTACAGGAATTGTTAGACATCGGTTTCATTTATCCTAGTACATCTCCTTGGGGTGCTCCTGTTCTATTCGTGAAGAAGAAAGATTGGAGTATGCGACTTTGTATTGATTATCGGGAGTTGAATCATGTCACCATCAAAAATAGGTACCCATTGCCACATATTGATGACCTATTTGACCAGTTGTAAGGAGCATAATTCTTTTCAAAGATCGATCTTAGATTACGGATATCATCGGTGAAGGTTAAAAGCGAGGATATTCCAAAAGGCGCCTTGAGAACTAGATGCACGAGCATTATGAATTCTTAGTTATGTCTTTTGGATTGACTAATGCTCTTGCTGCCTTCATGGATATGATGAACCGAGTATTCAAGGAATATTTGGATCATTTTGTGGTCGTCTTTATTGATGACATCCTCATATATTCCAAAAGCCGTGAAGATCATGAGCAACACTTGAGGGTGATACTCCAAAAGCTTCGTGAAAACAAGTTATATGCTAAGTTAAAGAAATGCGAGTTCTGGCTTGAGGAAGTTGCATTCCTTGGGCACGTGATATCAAGTCATGGAATATCTGTTGACCCAGCAAAGATTGAAGCAATTCAAAGTGGGAGAAACCTAAATCGATGAATAAAGTCGTAGCTTTCTCGGCTTAGCTGGTTATTATCGGAGATTCGTAGAAGGGTTTTCTCGAATCGCTACTCCATTAACTCAGCTGACTCGAAAAGATACAAAATTCAGTTGGAGCGTGGAATGTGAGAAGAGTTTTCAAGAACTCAAGAGGAGACTCATTTTAGCACCTGTTCTGACAATACCATCAGGCTCGGAGGGATTTGTCATCTATAGTGATGCTTCGGGCAAAGGGTTAGGATGTGTTCTCATGCAATATGGGAAAGTCATAGCCTATGCCTCACGGCAACTCAAAGAATATGAGAAGAATTATCCTACTCATGATCTAGAGTTGGCGGTTTGTCGTTTTAAGCTTAAAATTTGGAGGCATTACACAGTATGGGGAGAAAGTGTAGATCTATCACGGATCATAAAAAGCCTCAAATATTTCTTCACTCAAAAGGAACTCAACATGCGTGCAATGACGTTGGCTCGAACTGTTGAAAGATTATGATCATACTATTCATACCATCACGGAAAAGCGAGCGTAGTAGGCGATGCACTTTATGTAGAAGATTATATACGGGTACGAGTGCAATATTGTCAACGTAGAGGCCCATTTTGTATGACTTGCAAAGGATGGAGTTAGAGATAAAAGACTCGGGGACCCATGTGATGATGGCAAATATACGAGTAGAACCGACTTTAATCGATAAAGTTAAAGCTGCTCAAGCTACAGACCTGGAGCTGATGCGTATAAGGAAGAAAGTACAAGAAGGTTCTATGCCGAAAGCAAGTATCGATGAAGAAGGAATAATTCAAGTCAACTCCAGACTTTGTGTTCCTAACAACCCTGATTTAAAGTATAAAATCATGATGGAGGCGCACAACACACCATTTGAAATCCATCTTGGGAGTACCAAAATGTATCATGATCTTCGACATACATTTTGGTGGAGCAATATGAAGAGAGAGATAGCAGAGTTTATCTCAAGGTGTTTAACTTATCGGTAGTCAAGTGAGCATCAAGTACCAAAAGGTCCATTGCAACCACTTGAAATTCTAGAATGGAAGTGGGAACACATTACCATGGATTTTGTTACTGGTCTTCCCAAGGTTTGTCAAGGCATAGATGCAATTTGGGTCATTGTTGATAGATTGACCAAGTCTGCTCATTTCCTACCTATACGAGAAACTTATACACTTGAACGTCTTGCTTGTATGTACATAAATGAGATTGTAAGACTGCATGGTATGCCAGTTTCCATAGTTTCTGATCGAGACCCAAGATTCACTTCAAGATTTTGGGTTAGTTTGCAAAAAGCTATGGGCACATATTTAAGATTTAGTTCGGCATATCATCCTCAGATGGACGGCAGTCGGAGAGGACCATTCAAACTCTTGAAGATCTATTAAGACTCTATATCCTTGATTTCAAGGGAAGTTGGGATAAGTTCCTACCATTGGTGGAGTTTTCCTACAATAACAGTTATCAAACAAGTATCGGCATGGCTCCATTTGAGGCGTTGTATGGAAGAAAGTGTCGTTCTCCGAGTATCTTTGGGATGAGGTGGGTGAAGCAACGTTGTTGGGACCGGGAGTTGAGTACGTATGACTACGAAAAAGATTCAAACGATCCGACAACGTATAAAAATCTCACAAGATCGACAAAAGAGTTATGCTGATCTTCATCGAAAGGACGTAGAATTCGATATTAGAGATCATGTGTCGTTACGTGTTGCTTCCATGGAAAGGAGTTATAAATTTGGAAAGAGAGGAAAGCTCAATCCTCGATTCATTGGCCCATTTTTAATCCTCGATCGAGTAGGAACTGTGGCCTATAGACTTGCGTTACCGCCAAGTATGTCTCGTGTTCATAACGTTTTTCACATATCCATGTTACGTAAATATATGAAAGATCCGAACCATATTATTGAGTTAGAATCGGACGAAATTGAGGAAGATTTAACGTATGAAGATGTTCCTGTTAAAATCTTGGATAAGAAGGAACATATTCTACGCTCCAAGGTTATACCTCAAGTTAAAGTTTTGTGGAAAAACCACGATGTTGAGGAAATGACCTGGGAGTTAGAATCTGAAATGAATTCAAAGTATCCTCACCTCTTCGACATACCAGGTACGTACCCTAATTTCGAGGATGAAATTTCATAAGAAGGGAGGTTGTAAGACCCCAACTTTTGAATAAAGAGTTATTTTCTCGAAATATATTTTGAATATTATGGTGTGGCTTTGATATAATGTTATAGTTGTGGGTATGATTTACAAGTTTTGCAAAAATACGCAAGTTGTTATATAATATTCGATTGGTGGGGAATATTCATTTTAGCAAGGAATATTAAATACAACGGCACAATCATTGGTGGACCCCTGGAATTAATTATTGTCGGATTGAGAAAACGACAAAAATACTTTATATGCAAATAACGGCGGAAGTTTTACTGTTAACTGTTGAAACACCCGGTGTTAAAGTACGATGTCTGGCGTGGTTGCATAGTAGCACACGATATTTATTATTAATGCTTACGTGAGTAGTCACTCGATTATACTCAATTATTGCTACGATAATTCTTTGCATCATATCTCTCATATTATTGATTCAATTATTGTCACGCATTATCATCTGCATAATATTTATTATTATTAAATCAATAATTGAGGCGACAAAGTTATTCATATTATTATTTGTAATATTGATAATGTCTAGAAGTTTTGTCGAGGAGAGGTTTGGTCACCTAATTACATTGCCAATAAGGAGAAATCCTTATCGAAAGCCCCTCTTTCACGGGAACGACACAGTTGTTAAATATTGTGAGTTATAATATTAATGGTGAATAAGTTGTGTTGATTAAAAATGAATTTTGATAGTTCCATTGTGTTGGGATTATTAGTGTTAGTGGAAATCGACATCTATTCTGATGATAATTGATGTCTGGGGGTTATATTGATAAATCGGGTAATTTATCGGATAAATGAACAATTAATTGCTACTAATTCACATGCTTATATAACTATTTGTTCACATGTGTGTACTATTGAATCACATTATTTACTATTAGGAAAGTTGGTGCAAGATTGATAATACTTGCACGACTAAGTTAAAAATGGAGGTATAGATGGAGGTACTATACTATAATTCGTATTTTTCACATGATTATACTATTGATTCACATGATTGAAGTATTGATTCACATTTTTTACTATTAGGGGAGGTGGTGCAAGTTTGATAATACTTGCAGGACTAAATTAAAAATGAAAAAAAGTTGGAGGTATTGTACTATAATTTTTTGAGCCCCAAAACGTGCAATTATCAAAACTATATTTTCCTATAAATAGAAGCTCATTCTTCCTTCATTTCTCACCAATTCACAAAAGCTTTAGAGCGATTATTATAGAGAGAAATTATAGAGAGAAAGAAGAAGAGAAGTCTGCTACCTCACTATTCCAGTATACAGTTTTTTCTAAGGTAAGGGGTATTATTTCTTTTGTATCCATGAAGAGAACTTACATTATTCCATTCTTTATTATTCTATTGGAATAACTTTTATCGTCTGAGCTACCCTATACTTGGTGAAATTCTTCTTTTATTCTATTCTTTATCATTACATTGGAACATCACATGCATGCGTTTCTACTTGGGACTGGTTCCATAATTTATCATTCATTGGAACATCACATGCATGCGTTCTGTCTGACTCTGGTTCCGTTTTTTATTATTCTATTGGAATATCCCGTGCATGCGTTTTTACGCGGGGACCTTATTCCGTTATTTATTATTACATTGGAATAACTTTGCTGTCACTGTCTTCATCGCGTGCACGGTGATTTCTTTTGTTATTCTATTCCTTGTTATACTACTCGGTTGGTTAAAGTTTTAACTTCTATACTCCATGAAATTAGTGGAATATCCTTGATATTGCGCTTCATCGATATCTTTTTCATTGAAATATTCTTCCGAGCATTCTTGAATTTTACTCCACAAAGCGATATCATGTGTTGACAATTTGGGCGTTATTGATTCTTGGATAAAATAATTCTTGAACTTGTTTTATTGAATTCTTATATCATTGTCATCATCCTCATGTTTATATTTTGTTGAAAGTCATCATGGCACATGTATGCATAGATGGACTTGGTATGATTATGACGAGAGATTATTGATTGTAATCATAACCGTAATAATACAAATGATATGGTAAAGTCCTCATTGGCCCATAGTGCATTGATGGACGAGTTGTTGGCATGATCATGACCATTAATGAATACACAAATATTCTTGGCCCATAATGCATGGATAATTGTGGTCGTGATACTAAAGAATATCCAATAGCCGTAATGCACGGGGTGATTCGATGATGTGGATTATTTATTAAGCTAAGTCTCAACGATAAAAGTGATGAAAACCTTTTAAATCATAAAAGATAGTAGATTTTATTCTCTACTTGACTCTTTTAATGGATTTCTTGTTCTGCTACAGTTAAACTTGATGGTTGTTATATTATATCAGTTTAACACTGTTGAAGGCTAACAATAATATATTCTGCATTATCTTAGTCATAAAATTTCCTACTAGACTAGTTGAGCTCACCCTTTTACTTTCATTGTTCTCTTCAGGAAATGAGAACGTAGCAGGGACTAGTCGGGGAATGGAGTGACGGACCAGATGATAGCATTAGTAGTCCTCACTATTCGGTGAAATAGTGGGAAAATAAATGTAATAATATTGAATTTGAGTTTGTATATTGTCTTGACGACAATATTTGTATTAAAACTCACGACTTATGTTTTATGTCGTATTTTGCACGACGGTTGTATAATTAAGTTGTATTTGTATTCTGTACCATGTATTTGGCGACTCAGAATAGGTGATGTATACCTGTTTTAGGGGCGTTACAAGATCTATTCAACCCCCCTTCTAGATCTATATTGTGCCTACTGGGAACTAACAATTGGTATCAAAGCAGGTTCTCATGCCATATTCAAAAGCTAATCGCTTTGAGTCTGATCCTAGGCACAAACATTATTCTAAACTTAGTTTAGTAGTAAGTAACTTGTTATATATATTCAGATGAGCTTACACGTTGGAAATATTATGTACAGGTTAAATGTGTATACACGGAAAATTTCGCTTTCAGTTGGTCCATGTTCTTGATTGTCATATCAACAAGACCAATCCTTGCTCATAGTCAATCTTGTAGTCTGACGACCAGGCTAGAAAGCGTAAGAGACATCCACAGAGAAAAATCAAAACCTCCACCAAACTGAAAAGATGAAAAGGCCATACATGCAAAAAATGCTTATCCAGAAGAAAGAAGAACTTCTCAAACTTGTGGTTCCGCCAACCACGGTGGATGTAAACTTTGTAAACTGAAGGATGTCGAAGAATTAAAAATGCTGAGATTCTCTTGGCTTACATCTTCAATACCACGACTGATTGATTGAAGGTCAACTAGAGCAACCAGCTGTCAGGAGCAAATAAGAAACTATGCACATCAATGCCTAACCTCAGTATATCTAAGTTTAATGACTGTCAAGGAACTGACAGTAAAAAGGTACGGTTCCTCACTAATGTAAAAACGTACATCATGTTGCACCTCCTTATGAACTATAATAATATTCCTTCAAGGAGTCATAATCTACCTAAAAAGGTGAAGAAAGAAAGTACACTAAGTTGGAAGCTCAAATGCTTACAAACTTTATCTCCATCCATGTTTTAGGTTGAAGATGACATCTTGAAAGAAATCTGAAATAGGTCATAAGCATATCAAAGGTTAAATCAATTTTTATGTGGAGTAATCTTTGCTGATGGGTTAGTATGTATGTACAAACCTATATTCTAAGTGTTTGATAACCCACAGAGTATGATCAGTTCTACATGTGTATTTTGATGATTTGTAGAAACTGATCACCTCCATGAATCAACAAGATACACATAAATCGTAGAGCTGATTCTCACTCTGTGATCACTCAAACATTGTGAACATAACTCAGCAAATGAGGAAACCATCAAAGAGAAAGTGTGTGTTATTAAAATGACAAATCTTACACACACCCACCTTCATGCATCTCAAAATGTATTATCTAATAATTGTAGAGTGATCAGTCCTGAAGATATTCATGCCTACGTTAGAAGGAAATTTAATTGATAATGGTGATTCCAGTCAGAAGGAGATATGCAAGACTACCTTCTAATACACATATAGAAAAGAGAATCACATCTATCCGAGAAAGAATTATCAACCATGGATATGCGATGATGGATTGAAACAACAATCTTTGAGATATACTATGAAGAAATGTACCAAATTGAGTCCCAAAACTTTGTGGTGATGAACCAAATGAAGATCCATAGTCAGTAGGAACGTTTCAAAACGTACTACTGATAACCTATCAGCCTCTCAAAACGTACTACATCGTGGAGTGCCTGCGGTCAAACATCCAATCGTAGTGTAAGAGCAAGAGGACACCACGATTATAGCAAGCGCAATTGTCTAAAGTTGGTAAAGGACTTCCCCACCAAAAAAGGTCAAATGAGATATCAGTGCAAATCACTTCTAAAGTATTTCATCTGGAAAGAGCCTCAGGGACAAACCTGACCCTTAGCTCACTCTAAGAGGTTGGCCCTTCCTGAGCTACCTTATCTTAGATGGATTGCTTGATTAAGTTCATCTCAAGGACCAAGACAGTAAACGGTCATAGAGTAGAGTGTGAAAAGAACTCCACGATCGTAGTCTAACCTCAGCGATCATAGAAGCAGACTCGACGATAGCAGTCCTACCAAAAAATAATCTAGTTCATAAGGAGCTCAGAAGGACTGGACAATTGCTCAACCATTTAGATTATGAGGAGATAAGTTCGGATATATCAGTGATCAAGCTATGCAGTTTTAGAATGAGGATTAATATAAAAACCACCCACTGAAATATCTCACAATAGTTGATCATTGAGTCAACAGAGGAAAATGTAGAGTCCATAGCTGCCTTACCATGCTACTCTACGAACCAAAAAGGTCAACGATTAATCCACGTAAATTAAACGCGTCTTTCACTATTCCATTTCCTTCCAAACATACCTTCCGAGTCATTATATAGCTAAATATAATGACATACATTCTCAAATCCTGTGTTCTCAAACCTTAGTAACCTCTTTCATTACAAATAATGATAATTACATTATTCTTTACATCTTACACTTTCAAACCCTTTTTCATCCGCCACCAAGGATTCATATAGCTCGCTCATTAAACTAAATCTATAGTTTAATTCTATCATTCTATATTACAAGTCTTCACTTATTCTTCACGCACATTCACATACTTCATCCGCCACCAAGGATTCATACTTCATTAAACTAGATAATTCGCTCATTCTTATTACAAGATCTTTTCACGGATCCTCATAAGTTCTTTCTAACATCGTCATCTTTATGGGATGTTTTTCATTTAAAAATATTTTTCATTGTGAGCATTCAATTGCCCAAAGAAGTCATAACAATTGAACAAACAACTTCAAGAGTTTAAACATTTTTAGAACTTCGATAACCGAACAAAGGTTATGAAGCGGCTTGAATAATAGGAATACTCTCGATTCCTATCATCTTAAAACATTCATGATATACTCTTTTTGAACTACTTTCATTCTTCTACCTTTTTCCATACATATCATGTCCGGCTAGAATCATTAGCACATACTTAATAATAACGGTTCATGTATAAACCGAAAGATACTTGTATTGAATGTAATTTCAATCATAGAACAGCTTCATCTCAAAGAAACACCGGCAGTGTTCAAATTATGGCACAAGGCCTCATACGTTCTACCACCTTGTACAAATATCGCATATTCAAGACATGTACATAACTTCTCAAGTTCAACATCTGAGAAGTTTAAGAAACTAGCATTCATATAGCATGAATGAAGTTAGAAAACTTGCCTTACGCACAGCTACAACTTATAGTTTACGCTGAACTGCTCATTCCAAATCCCTATATAACACATAAGGAAATAACACGTACACCAATTAGTCATATACTTGACTTACGCATTGGTTTACTTAACTTTACTTCTTAGGGTTCGCATTCTTGCAATATAAGCTTACGCGACTACCTTTCATTTCCGCTTTACGGCTTCAAGACATACGGAGATGTCTTACTTAAAATGTTCATCATCTTTGATGATTTGCATTCTTATCTTCTTCTTATAACTTTTATAGAACTCAGCACACATCGCTTCTCTGCTAGTAGTCCATATGGTACTCTGACTGGTTTTTCAAAAATAACCAACAAACAAGTTCCCGTCTCATCTACACTGCCTACACAACAAAGTGAGTTAGATCGGTTGCCGCTTTGTATATACCTTCGCTTCTCTCAAGGAATTGTTTAGCCCAAATTCCCATATGTCAACTATCAAAGTTACGCTTTGTACCACAACCTAACTTCTCTTAACTTATACGAACCATTCAACTATAATGTTCGTTAAATCAACTTCTTATTCCTTACTTTTACGCAACTAAATGCCATACCTCATGATTTATTTCTTATCGCCTAAGTCATACACAACATTTTGTATACTCGAAACGATCATTCAATGTCAATACTATAAGGTCATAGCGTTAAACATTTCATATGAACTTATTCATACATTACAACGTCCAGTTCCTTCAAATCAAAACGTTTATCCAAGTTATACTTATTAACTCGGCTTCTTAACGTTATAATGTTATTATCTTCAACTCAGTTTCTTCACCGCTCACTATTAAACAACATTCTTCATTACCTTACGGTCAAACCATACACGGAGTGTAGGTTCTGCACATTTAATAATCGGGTACACTCAACCCTTACGTTGGCTTAAGTGTCTAACGGTTACATTCATTCTAACATTCTCTATCCGACTCACCCTCAGACATTCATTAATCTCATTACCATTCTCTACGGCTTTCCTTGATACCATTCATATCTTACTTACTACTTTCGTCAACGTCCAAGTCATACAACCATTGTACACTTAGAACGTTCATCCGATGTAACTACGATTCAATGAGGATCGTTTACGTATTCGAAGTTCACGTTACTCGTCTCTTAATCTCTCACTCAACCTTTACTCAAGGTTTCAATTGCATTCATCGTTATCCATCCCTTGAACCCCATGTTCATTATTCTTTCTTAATGTCAAAGCCATACGGTCCGTTGTATGCTAAGACCGATCGTTCATCGCAACAACGTTGCGTTCATATAGCGCCTATACGCTTTACACTTATCTCTCATTACCATGACATAACATCGAATGTTATTCATTACCTTCATCACTCAACGCCTAAGGAATCACAATCACAGTAATCCCTCACGCTCATTTATCACGACTACGGTCCCCTGGCATCGCCACGTAATCTAGCGCTTACATTCTCTATCTTTTAATCTCGTTAAATCTTTCCGCTCAACCTTCACTAAAGGTTTAAAACACTTACTTAAGTGTTACATTATGAAACTACATGTTCATACTTTTTCTTGCACATCCCCCAAAGAATTGAGAAATAAAATCTCATTTCTTGGCATTGCTTCAGACTTCCACTGCCGCACCCTTACTACCCTTCTCCTTCTCTCTCTCTCTCACAAGCACATGACGACCTACTTCTCTCTCTCTCTTCCTAATCAGGCTGTGTGCACAAAGCCTTGTTATCTCTCGTCTTCGGTGCCACTCTCCGAAGATTATGGCCGAGCTTGCATTACATGCGCCCACTTTTCTCATAGTCTATCCGGCACAAGCATGCCAGACAAAACCCTAGAAATTTTTCTAAGTCTTGCATCAAGTTTGAGATGCGTACTTTACGATCTCATAACTTCTTCGTTATAACTCGGAACGAGGTCATTCCAAAGCCATTCTCTTCCTTATATTACGTACTTCAATATGCCTCAGACAGAACTTTGTTCTAAATCTGTTAACAAGCCATTCAATTGGCCTAATCTTAACCTTTCGTTCATTTTTACGCTTTTAACGTTCTTCGCTCGCTCGTCCATAATTCGGTCATCCGAACTCGAAACTCGTTCGTTCTTGAGTCCACGACTCACGTTTTCTACATTCTCTTACTTTCTTATGAAACCCTACACGTTCGGATTCATTTACTAACTTTCTAATTCTCGTTCGTCTTTTACGAAAATTTCGCCATAACTTCGTTATAGTTAAGTTTTAATCCGTTCTTCATGAACGTTTCTACTATTCCTAACCAAGAAATATGCAACTAACTTATAAACGATGGTTTTAAACTTGTCCATCAACAACAATTATCCTACGATGGTTTTAAATTTGTCCATCAACAACATTCTTCTTCTTCGTGTGTTCTTCATTTAATCGATATTTTGGATTACGATTCTACTTTTTCTTGGTATTTGATGTTATAGAACATCATTCCTTACTTATTTCACCTACTCGTTCATAAGATTCATTCGGATCGCTCAAAACCCTTACGAATCTTATACTTTCTTTATAAATTTATAAATTAAATTTCTAATTCTTATTTCTTCATTTTCTCATGATTTCAACCATATGAAATCATTTCTAACCTCTTTTACTTCTTATTCTCATTAAGCTATGTTTTTGACATCAAAAACTTAAAGAAAATTTTAGAAGAAACTAGGGTTTGGATTATCGTTATTCTTTAATCCTCTTCCGTTATTCAAAGCTGGCGATTTGCAAGCTTTTCTATTTCACGATCACTTTTGATCCGAGCATTCATGCTCAAACTCTTCCTTCTCCCTCTTCAGCCGAGCTCTCTCTCTCTCTCTCTCTCCCTCTCTCTTTCAAGTATAGGATTTTCAAAATCTCAAAATAATGAAATTAAGCTTTCTATTTATAGAAAACCAAAAAGCTAGGGTAACTTCATCATTTCGCCCCTTAACCTATTCTTACTATTCCAAACTTAGCCACCAAGTTTACTTGGCCACCACCCTTACTTGGTGGCCAAGTGGTCACCCACATGCCCATGGGTCACCCCATGGGTTGCCCCATTGGTTCTTACCCATCCGCTTACCCACCTGCTTCGATCCATGGTTTTCTTTCTTGGTTTGGGCCTTAACCCCTAATTCTTATTGGGCCTATCTTGGGCTTGATTTCACAAAGCATTGGGCTTGACATAATCCAAGTCCAATTGATTCTACAAAGTCCATGAACTCAAAGTCCATTAAGACTAATCGATTCTACGATTCCATTCTCGTATTCTCGTATTCTCTTCAGATATCGCTCGTGACGATATTCAGATTATACGTCGTACTAATCTTCATATACTATATTCATAATAACTAGTATTATACTCAGATTTCTCACGATAATAACCCTAATTATTATACATGATCATAAAATTCTCGGAACTCACTTTTCCTAACCCTTAGGTTTTGAGTCCGCAGGCGAAAACTTCATTTTTACCATAACTGAAATATTATTGAATATTCCATCACGTCTCAAAATTATACGTAATCATTAACTTCTCAGAATTTCAAAATAAATCTCCGAGCAGAAATAGATGAATAGTGCCTATTTCGTCTTTTTTCCCGAAAATATTTTTGTTCCCGGAAAACTTTCATTTTCATCTTGAAAATTCTTACTCGTTTTATCTAGCTCGCATCCAGAATCCTTCCGAATTATAATCATCCTAGGTTATAGAACGATTAATAAACATATAACACATAATAGTATTAATAAAAATTTCCTTTTATTAATAACTAATTCTTTAAACCTAAATTCTGGATAATCCAAAATTCCGGGTTGTTACATTCTTCCCTCCTTATAAAAATTCCGTCCTCGGAATTTCTTAAAACCAAACCCTTACTCGTGTTCTCACATTCTTCCCTTCTTCACAGAATTTCGTCCTCGAAATTTTTAGCTTACTCTTCTTCTCAACTTCTCTTCAAAGAATTTCTTATCTTCCTATCATTCCTAACCTCCATAACCTATCAAGAATCATTAAGTAGAAGGAATAACGAGGAATATAAAATATCCTTTAAAACATTTCATACTTTTGCTGAGGGATCAACTTGACCATGAACTCTTACTAGGTTAAACAGCCTTTCGTCAGAAAACCTTTCTTTCCACTAAAGTTTACAATCACAAAGAAAGTAAACCACCTCTTTCCATACGTAGGTGATCAGCCTATCGTATATTCCCATTTAGGGGTATGTTCACCTCAGACTTAATACCAAAATTTTTGGATATTTCTTGAAACATTGTTCTAGTCAAATCAATTGACATCGACTACTTCTCTAAATTCTTTTCACAATACTTCAAAACGCTTTATGACGCCATGATACCGCATTTTTCATAAGACGTTGAGGACTTCGTCGCTTTATGACTTCATCATTATACATCATACCATAGTGGTTTGTTAATCCTAAGATCACATCCCACCAGGTTCAATTGCATTAACAACTCCTTCTTTTTACCATCGTTGCATCAAATGCACAGATGATATAAAATTTATTTTGATATTTTAAATCAATTTCTGTCTAGCCAAAGAAATTGGCATAGACATACAAAACATAGCTCTTTTAAAATCCATTGGTTCAAAAAGTTGAACCAATTCTTTTTTTTTCAGAATGTACATTTCAGCACAATTTGAATAAACTTCGAAATCTAGCATAGCTAGAGGATTTGGAATATCCTATTCTCCATCTTCCTTCATTGTCTTACTGCGAGAATACTTAAACTTCTCTAGCACCTTCAATGCTAAGTCTACTGAAAATACTTCGTTTTCAGTCTAAACATCTCTATACCATAGTACAGTCCATCAACTTACCACACATTATGAGTTCAGGAACTTTCCACAATAATATGAGTTTAAGAACATCCAGACAGACCTTAGGCGTCCATTCACTAAAACATTCAAAAACATACCATATTATTATGAGTCACGAACTTACTATAAGTATGAGTTTCAAGAACTCGCACCTACCTTATCATTCTCTACTTATCAAGTATATACATGAGAAAAGATTCACCTTCTCGTCATATACATCTTAATAGCGCGACCAATTCCAATGATTATCATTGTAATAAATTGAGTAGTTGTTACACCAAAGCACAAACCTCT
The DNA here is from genome assembly GCA_020205615.1 of Panax quinquefolius. Lineage (NCBI taxonomy): Eukaryota > Viridiplantae > Streptophyta > Magnoliopsida > Apiales > Araliaceae > Panax > Panax quinquefolius. The sequence goes on from CM035165.1 coordinate 54,063,385, forward strand.
GGCCATAACAAAGGTTCATACAACTCAGCCATCACATGAGACCTCAATTGAAATCTTACAACTTCTAAATTTCTCTTTACTTAATACGAATTTTCTTTAATTCGTATGCTAACCTTTACAACTCAATCTGAGTTCTTCTTTCCGTACTACTTCGTAGTACCTTTCATTTATAGCATTAGCTATAAATCATTCATCATTTAACAACTCATCTGTTACTACGATTCACTATGATCACGTGGTGATCTTCTTCCTTAATCATTTAATTCAACGATTTTCTTATCCTCTTCTCTACGATTATAGTCTTAGGTACACATACCTATGAGTTATAACCTATAGCTTTGATACCAACCTGTGACGACCCGAAATCTGGCCTACTTTCAGACTCGGACTCAGTGTATCACTATTCCATTTCCTTCCAAACATACTTCATTATATAGCTAAATATAATGACATACATTCTCAAATCCCAGGTTCTCGAAACCTTAGAACCTCTTTCATTACAAATAATGATAATTACATTATTCTTTACATCTTACACGAGTGACTTTCATCCGCCACCAAGGATTCATAACTGTTCATTAAACTAGTCTATAGTTTAATTCTATCATTCTATATTACAAGTCTTCACTTGCTCTTCACGCACATTCATATACTGAATGACACTTCGTCTGGATACCGATCAGCTTGATCTTTACGGGATCCTTAAGTTCTTTCTAACATCGTTCACTAAAAATGTTTTTCATTTAAAGCAAGTGTGAGCATTCAATTGCCCAACAAGTTATAACAGTTGAACAAACAACTTCAAGAGTTTAAACATTTTTCAGAACTTTGATAACCGAACAACGGTTATGAAGCAGCTTAAATAATAGGAATAATCTCGATTCCTATCATCTTAAAACATTCATGACATACTCTTTACACTACTTTCATTCTTCTACCTTTTTCCATACATATCATGTCTGGCTAGAACCATTAGCATAGACTTAACAATAACAGTTCATATAAAAACCGAGTATACTTGTATTGAACAACTCAATCATAGAACAGTTCATCTCAAAGAAGCACCAAAGTGTTCAAATTGTGGCACAAGGCCTCATACGTTCTACCACCTTGTACAAATATCGCACATTCAAGACATGTATACAACTTCTCAAGTTCAACATCCGAGAAGTTTAAGAAACTAGCATTCATATAGCATGAATGAAGTTAGAAAACTTGCCTTATGCACAGCTACAACTTATAGTTTACGCTGAACTGCTCATTCCAAATCCCTATATAACACATAAGGAAATAACACGTACACCAATTAGTCATTTACTTGACTTACGCATTGGTTTACTTAACTTTACTTCTTAGGGTTCGCATTCTTGCAATATAAGCTTACGCGATTAACTTTCATTTCCGCTTTACGGCTTCATGACATACGGAGATGTCTTACTCAAAACGTTCATCATCTCTGATGATTTGCATTCTTATCTTCTTCTTATAACTTCTATAGAACTCAGCACACATCGCTTCTCTGCTAGTAGTCCATATGGTACTTTGAGTGGTTTCCAACGAACAACTAACAAACAAGTTCCCATCTCATCTACACTGCCCACATAGTGAGTTAGATCGGCTGCCAGTTTTGTATATACCTTCGGTCTCTGAAGGAATTGTTTAGCCCAACTCCCATATGTTAACTATCAAATTTACGTTTGTACCACAACCTAACTTCTCTTAACTTATACGAACCATTCAACTATAATGTTCGTTAAGTCAACTTCTTATTCCTTACGACTTTCTGGTAACTAAATGCCATACCTTAGGATTCATTTCTTATCATCTAAGTCATACAGTCTTTTGTATACTCGAAACGATCATTCAATGTCAATACTATAAGGTCATAGCGTTAAACATTTCATATGAACTTATTCATACCTTACAACGTCCAGTTCCTTCAACTCGGAATGTTTATCCAAGTTATACTTATTAACTCGGCTTCTTAATGTTATACGTTATTTATCTTCACTTCAGCTTCTTCACCGTTCATGATTAAACAACATTCTTCATTACCTTACGGTCAAACCATACATGGAGTGTAGGTTTTGCATATTTAATAATCGCGTACACTCAACCCCTTACGTTGGCTTAAGTGTCTAACGCTTACATTCATTCTAACATTCTCTATCTGACTCACCCTCGGACTTTCATTAATCTCATTACCATTCTCTATGGCTTTCCTTGATACCATTCATATCTTACTTACTACTTTCGTCAACGTCCAAGTCATACAACCATTGTACACTTAGAACGTTCATCCGACGCAACTACGATTCACGAGGATCGTTTACGTATTCGATGTTCACGTTGCTCGTCTCTTAATCTCTCACTCAACCTTTACTCAAAGTTTCAATTACATTCATCATTATCCATCCCATGAACCCCATGTTCAGTATTCCTTCTTAATGTCAAAGCCATACGGTTTGTTGTATGCTAAGACCGATTGTTCATCGCAACAACGTTGCGTTCATAGCGTCTATATGCTTTATACTTATCTCTCATTACCATGACATAACATCGGAATGTTATTCATTACCTTCGTCACTCAACGCCTAAGGAATCACAATCACAAGAATCCTCACGCTCATTTATCACGACTACGGTCCCCGGCTATCGGTTACGTAATCTAGCGTTTACATTCTCTATCTTTTAATCTCGTTAAATCTTTCCGTTCAACCTTCACTAAAGGTTTAACACACTTACTTAAGTGTTACATTATGTGAACTACATGTTCATACTTCTTTCTTGCACATCCCCCAGTACTTGAGAAATAAAAATCTCATTTCTGGGCATTGCCCTGCACCGGCGTTATGCAAGACGCGTGCTTCCTCTCTCTCTCTCACATGCATGCGACCTACTTACTTCTCTCTCTCTCTTCCCTGGTCAAGGCATGGCTGCCAAGTCCTTTGTTATCTCTCGTCTTTGCGGCTCCACTCTCCAGAAGATTATGGTAGAGCTCATGCATGGCCGCCCACTTCTCATAGTCTATCCAGGCACATGGCACGAGACAAAACCCTAGAAATTTTTCTAAGTCTTACATCAAGTTTGAGACGCGTACTTTACGATCTCATAACTTCTTCGTTATAACTCGGAACGAGGTCATTCCAAAGCCATTCTATTCCTTATCTTACGTACTTCAATATGCCTCGGACAGAACTTCCTTCTAAATCCGTTAACATGCCATTCAATTGGCTTAATCTTAACCCTTCGTTCATTTTTACGCTTTTAACGTTCTTCGCTCACTCGTCCATAATTCAGTCATCCGAACTCGGAACTCGTTCGTTCTTGAGTCCATGACTTACGTTTTCTACATTCTCTTACTTTTTTATGAAACCCTACACGTTCGGGTTCATTTACTAACTTTCTAATTCTCGTTCGTGTTTTACGAAAATTTCGCCATAACTTCGTTATAGCTAAGATTTAATCCGTTCTTCATGAACGTTTCTACCGTTCCTAACCAAGTAATATGCAACTAACTTATACACGATGGTTTTAAACTTGTCCATCAACAACAATTATCCTACGATGGTTTTAAATTTGTCCATCAACAACATTCTTCGTGTTCTTCGCGTGTTCTTCCTTTAATCGATATTTTGGATTACGATTCTACTTTTTCTTGGAATTTTATATTATAGAACATCATTCCTTACTTATTTCACCTACTCGTTCATAAGATTCATTTAGATCGCTCAAAACCCTTACGAATCTTATATTTCTTTTAGAAATTTATAAACTAAATTTCTAATTCTTATTTCTTCGTTTTCTCATGATTTCAACCATATGAAATCATTTCTAACCTCTTTTACTTCTTATTCTCATTAAGCTATGTTTTTGACATAGAAAACTTAAAGAAAATATTAGAAGAAACTAGGGTTCGGATTACCGTTCTTCTTTAATCCTCTTCCGTTATTCAAAGCCGGCGATTTGCAAGCTTTTCTATTTCACGATCACTTTTGATACGAGCATTCATGCTCAAACTCTTCCTTCTCCTCTTCATCCAGCTCTCTCTCTCTCTCTCTCTCTCTCTCTCAGTATAGGATTTTCAAAATCTCAAAAAATGAAATTAAGCTTTCTATTTATAGAATTTCCAAAGCTAGGGGAAATTTGGTCATTTCACCCCTAACCTCCTTCTTTCACCTATTCTTAACACTTAGCCACCAAGTTTACTTGGCCACCACCCTTTACTTGGTGGCCAAGTTGTCGCCCATTACATGCCCATGGGTCACCCCATGGGTTGCCCCATTGGTTCTTACCCATCCGCTTACCCATCGGCTCGATCCGCTGTTTTCTTTTTTGGTTTGGGCCTTAACCCTAATTCTTATTGGGCCTATCTTGGGCTTGATTTCACAAATCATTGGGCTTGACATAATCCAAGTCCAATTGATTCTACAAAGTCCATGAACTCAAAGTCCATTAAGACTAATCGTATTCTACATACGATTCCATTCTCGCATTCTCGTATTCTCTCGTATATATCGTCAAATGCGATATTTATATTATACGTCAGACTAATCTTCGTACTATACTCGTATAATAACTAGTATTATACTCGTATTTCTCACGCATAATAACCCTAATTATTATACGTGATCATAAAATTCTCGGAAATCACTTTTTCCAACCCTTAGGTTTTGAGTCCGCAGGCGAAAACTTCGTTTTTGCCATAACTGAAATATTATTGAATATTCCATCACGTCTCAAAATTATACGTAATCATTAACTTCTCGGAATTTCAAAATAAATCTCCGAGCAGAAACGGATGAATAGTGCCTATTTCGTCTTTTTCCCCAAAAATATTATTGTTCTCGGAAAACTTTCATTTTCGTCTTGAAAATTCTTACTCGTTTAATCTAGCTCGCAGCCAAAATCCTCCCGACTTATAATCATCCTAGGTTATAGAACGATTAATAAACACATAGCACATAATAGTATTATTAAAAATTTCCTTTTATTAATAACTAATTCTTTAAACCTAAATTCTGGATAATCCAAAATTCTGGGTTGTTACACATTCTCGAACTTGTGAAGAAAGCTGGATTCTCAGAATGTCTTGAGGCTAGCACTCAAGTATATACTGAACTGGTCAAGGAATTCTACTCAAATGCATCCATAAATGCCGGAACCCTTTCAACCAAGGTTAAAGGTCAGTCTCTTAAGCTAAAATCATTTGATATAAATCAATGCTTAGGTTTCCCTGACCTAGGACTGAGGAATCTTGATGAGATCAACACTGAGCAAGCAAAGGAGATTATGGGGTACCAAAGGAACCCCAGCCTAAAGGATATGAAGAAAAGGAGTTCCACGAGGAATTGAGGTTCCTTCTTTGAAATAGTAGGAAAATGCATGCAAGGACACTTTGCACCTACATGGTGCTTGATCAACAACTAAAGATTATGTCTGCAATAGTTCAGAGAAGACGAATCAACTTTGGGGTTATCTTGCTAGATAAAATTTCCAAATGGCTGGAAAAGGCTGAGATGAAGAAATCTACAGATAAACCCATGACTAAGGTTTTTCATGGAAGACTACTGAGCATTGTGATGAAGAAGAAGCTAGGAGGAAGAATCAAGGATGATGAGGGAGAACCTCTTCATGTTCACAAAGTAATGTCTCCACAACTATTTGTGAATTGGAAGAAAAACCCCAAGGAGAATAGAAGGCTGACAACTGGGAGCAGTAGCAAGGCCTCTACAAAGAAGAGGAAGGCAAAAGAGGTAGAAAGCTCTGAGTCTGAAGACTCTACACCAACAGAAATCACATCCACAAGAAAGAGATCCAGGGGTGTGAAGAAAACTGAGACCCCATAAAGAAGTCTCTCCACCAAAGACAAAGATAAAGAAGAAAAAGTCCTGACTGCAAAAACCACCAAGAGGAGAAGCAACAGACTGCTTCAAGGGCCATCACAAAAGAAAGCTAAGGTGGTAAACAAACCAGCCTCAGTTTCCAAAGATAGTACATCTGATAAAGAGGAGAACGCTGAGTCAGAAGAAGTAAAGGGAACCGACGATCTCAAGATCAAGTCCCCTTAGATAAAATCCAGCAATGAAGGTGAAGCTGGAGTAATGGAAGAAAATGCAGCATCTGCTGATGAAGAAGAATGTTCAAGCCCTGTGGCTAACCCTCAGAGCATTCACTCTAACGATGAAGAGAAGATACAAGCTGACCCAACTCCATCCCCTACTGAAAGTGCTCCAACAAGTCCAGGTGATGGATCAAATGATGCTATTTCTAAAGAAGAAGACCATGCCCCTTCCAATCCTTAAAGCCCCCATGACGGCTTAAGAGGTGATGAGTCCAAAGAAGAAGGGTTTGTCCCTATCAGTGCTGAACCTCAAGGAAGTTCATCTGATGATCCAAAGGCTTCAGAGTCTGAAGAGGAAGAAGAGTCTGACTCTCCCATAGCTGAACCTCCAAGGAGAAGGAAGAGCTACAGACTATAAGCAAAATTTGCCTCCAAAAAGAGAAGTGATCACTCCAATGTTGTTATTGAAGTAAGTGACGATGAGTCAGTATCACAGGAAGAAAGTAATGAAGATAGGACCAATGATGAAAAAGATGAATCAGAGGAAGATCTTGCTGAAGATGGTTCTGGAAATGAAATGCAGCAAGAAGAACTCATAGTTGGAAATGATCAAAATGATTCAGGTTCCGAAAGAAAAGAAATGGAGAATGATTCCAACCCTATAAATCAGGAATCAGAGGAACTAGAATTCTATCCTGTCCTCTCTCCAGCAAAAATCACCAGGAGAATAGTGGTAGAAGTCTCGAATGAACCACCATAAAGATGGGTGAACTATGGAGATGAACATCTCAAGGTGGTAAGGATGGCTATATTTGATGTAGTTAAAAACTGGAACAACATGGAGCTGGACTGCACGACCATCCTCTATAATCATGATGATTTGCTGATGAGATGGTTCTTCTAATGGATGCCATGGCTAAAGGCCCTTACTGAAAGAGATGGAAGTTACTTCAGCTGGTGATACTCTCATTTTCCAAGCATGGAGCTGGTAGTACAAAAATTTCCAAGGGTGAAGAAGTTTGCCACCAAAATGATCAAAGACCAGCCCCACTTCAAAGTCTATCGCTATGCTGGAAATCACTATATTCCCTATGATCGTAGAGTGGATTCTCAACGAAGAAGGATCATGACTACGGAGATGATCGAAGAGTCTGTTCACTCTACTACTGATGGTGATCAAGTTCAATACCAGAAGCATCCATCAGCCCAAACACTACTATCTGACACTCCCTCATCCTCAAACAGCAATTGGTACTCAACGATTATTCAGATTCTCAAAGCCTTCAAAAATCTATCCAAGGATGAAAATCGTAGAGTCTAATCTGATGCCCAACCAGAGGCTGCCCAATTAGATAAGCAAATCCCTATGGAGGAGGAACTAATGAAAAATTCTGATGAACTGATTGAGAAAATATCTCTATTCAATGAAGAAACAAAGATGGTAAAACAACATCATGAGATAATTCAGTTCAGAACAGACGTCAAGCTACTATGGCTGATGTATCTCTCAAACTCAAAGAGAGAGATAACATCTATCTGAAAGCCATACATGATCAGAAGGCAGAAGCTCTACGAGCACAGAAGGCTAATGAAGAGCATATACAAGTCCTTTCTGACAAGATTGACAACATGAATCAGTCTTTCTCAGTGCAACTTGAGCTAGGCCAACATGAACTCAAGTTTGAAGTTTCTAACTCCTCCTACATGATGGAGCAGCTTATGTCCAACATGGAGCACCTCTCCCAAATGATTAATGACAAAAAGGGGGAGAAAAAGAGGCAGAGAAAGGGGAAGAACAAGAGGAACTCTAGTAAGAGCAAGAGGAGCAAAAGGAAAGAAAAGAAGAAGACAACACCAGGAGGAGTTGAGTCATCATCTAAGGGGGAACCAAAGGATGATGAGCCTAAGGCTACGGGGGAGCCAGAGTCAGGACTAGAAGAAGAAGAAAAGAATAGCTCCACATCCCAAGGGGAGTAGGAGCAAAGGTCAAACAGATGATTAGTTGATCAACAGACATCCTGGAAACATACATGGAGCCAAAGAGGTACATCTCTAACTAGTTAGGTATGTTCTGGATCCAGGATGTAAAATATCAGTGTATTAAATTCTACATCATTATAAATGACATTCATGATTATCTGTTTTAGATATACAGTTGCTCACTGTATATAAGATTCATTCATAACATGCATATGCACTTATTATTTTTGTCATAATCAAATAGGGGGAGATTGTCAGGAATAAGCATGTGAATGATATTCCTATTTACATAAGATTTGATTATGATATATATACATGAATGAATATGCAAGTATGCTTGCATTAAGAAAAGCTGTAAAGTCCTTTGATAGATAATAGAAACATGTGTACAAGGACTTAGAATGAATTGATCAAGTATGTTAGGTTGATCCTACATAAGCAAAACATCTTTGTAAAGTCCTTAAAAAGAAATGATGTACAAGGACTATAAGCATAGAAAGATCAAGCATCTTAGGTTGATCTTATGATGTAATAGATAGGCTTGTCTGATCGTCGAGCATCGCACTGTAAATCGTGATCGCCGGAGAGTCAAGGAAAACTCGAGAGCTATCGAGGCAGAATCGTAGTCTGCAAGATAGTAGATCTCGAAGTTCATCGACTGCCAGGAGAGAGACGAGGAAGGATCGTAGTGTGTCAAGAAGAACTTCCTCAGGGCCGTAGTCAGCTGAGGAAGTCATGTTCAGAATCGTAGAGACAGCCTACCTACAAGTCGACCGAGTATTTGCCAAAGCCAAGTCAAGAATCGTAGACTACACTTAGAATTGTAGAGTCTACTGATCATACTAGAGGCAGAGATCGTAGTCGAGCAAGATCAGATGAAGACAACAAGCACAACGACAGAAATCATAGAGTGTCAAGATATGATCTCGGAGTCGTAGTGTCTGCACAGCCAAAGCTGAAGCGTAGAGTGCAGAACTAAGACCTCAACAGATGTGCTCACAATGCCAAGACAGAATCGTAGAGCAAGTACGATTCTCGACGAATGAGCACTCCCAGAATATCCAAAGGAATGAAGCCTCTAGTTAACACTGCAAAGATACATCCCATCTGAAGGAAACTAGAGAGCACTCAATGAATGGCATGCAAGCTAACAGAAGATCTAAAGCACCAATCCAATCAGCATCCAGATTGAGTTGTGAAGCTATTCAGGATGAAGTCTTCTAGAAGGAGATCAGAAGAAGACTTCAGTAACTGACTAAGGAAAGTTAACAAGTGCAGTAGCTGTCAAATAGACAGAAGACGACGATCTTGGAAGCAACCAGGATCGTAGTGTTTGACAAACAAATAAAGAACTGATGGAATGCATACAGAGACACTGGACAACTTCTGAAGAAAAAGGCTAAAGTGATTAAGCATTGGGTCAGTCCATTGATGATAAGTGAACGGGAGATCCCAAGGAGAAAGCGAGCTGGACACGCCACAAATTTGTAGTGTCTTATTATTCAGAAAGGGCCAGAACAAAGAAGTCAAGCCATCAGTATCTAAGAGCTGTTGAGGCAAACAGAAGTGTTGAAGCACTGCACAAGAGAAGGAAGACGTGTTCTACATTAAAGATCCAATCATCACTCTTCAAGATCATAGTGTTGTCTCTACCAGTCAACAAGACACTACGATCAGGTCCATGAAAACTTGCATCAAAATCATAGAGTACTAATGGATGAAGATTAAAGCATTGGCAACAGTTCAATCTGAAGGTTGATATTTGTACAAAATCTTATTGAGAGCATCGATGCAAAAGGACAACTTCTAATTGTGAAATCAGAAGGAGGAAATAAAGTCTTCGACCTGTCCAAGACATTAAAGTGACATCTCTAACGGGGTAGGTGAAACAGTAGACTGTAGTGTCAGAAAAGTATGACATGTCACATCTGCAGTCTACACCAAATAACTCGTGATCTGCGAAGCATTTAAAAGAGCTTTTAACAGCTACTTCTCAACGGGAAGATTGGGAAGGCGTATAAATAAGCCAAAGCTTCAACGATTAAGAGTTGCTGATGATTGCAATGTTGAAGAATCGTTGAGTTGGTTAAAATGCTAACGTTGACTCTACGAGTTCCACCTGAGCTCAAATAGAACAAGTCTAATTGACAATGAGACTACGAAGGTGGAAGTGAAGCAACTTTGAAGATGGACTTGAATAGATCAAAGTTTCACTCAACAAAGATAAGAATGCCCATTGAATTGGCATCTATGCTGAGAGCTAAGAAGGACAAGAAGATAACATTCAAAAGAGTGGCGAAGCTCAAGGAAAATTCTAAGAGCAACTCTACAATTCACCATGAGCCCAAAGCTGAAGCAGAGAAAGTACAGAATCATGTCTGCCAACATGTTGAGAAGGGTTCAGGAAATGGTGATGGTGTACAAATGACAATATACAAAGATGAGCAGAACGGAAGAAGATCAACTGCACCAAAGATGATGTGGTCCAGTCTCAAAGCAGAATGCAAAGAGGACCACACCAAGCTGCTAAGTACAAAAGATGACCAAGCTTAAAGATATCTTAGCAGCTAAGCACCACCACCAACAACAACTACAACAACTATAACAACAAGAAGCCAGGGCCTGAGGGTCCTTATCCGGAGGGACTAAATGAAGTTCCAAGCCTGCTGGGCTTGAAGAGTTCCTAGGGAACTAGAGAAGTTCTAAGGCTATTGGCTTTGAAGAGTTCTTTGTGAACTGAAGTCCCAAGACTGCTGGCCTTAAAGGAATCTTAGTGATTCAGGGTGCTGCCCTTCCTTAGTGGAAATCTTGCTAGTTGAAAGCAGAAGAGTGGATTAGGAGCTTGAGTCTCCGAACCACTTAAAACCCGTTGTGTCATTTACCTTTTGTCATTTACATTGTGTATATTAACTTCTATAACTGCTATGTATGTTTTAACTGCTTACAACCGAACTAACTCTAAGAACAATGTATGTATGATTATGAATATATCAATGAAGGGGATCTTTTACTTATTCCGCTGTGCTTGAAAAGATTCTTATGTTTGTCATCTGCTAAATCATTAGCTAGACAAAATAAACCAGAAAAGTATTTGAAATTAAAAAGGATCTATTCAACCCCCCCTTCTAGATCTATATTGTGCCTACTGGGAACTAACAGTCTCCAAACAAAAAGGTAAGGCTCGATGCTTCTGACACATTGTAGATGATACTCTATGATCCAGATCGTGGTGTCTTGTCACCTTGGTGCTTGGTCTGATGAGAACACTACGATTTCTCTCAAAGGCTTGCACACTACGATCTTCACTTTTTTGTCTTGCAGACTCTACATTTTCGAGAGCACTCTACGATCTCTGGGTGGAATCAGCAAATGTTGGGACCACTCTATGATTTATAGAAAGGCCCTTCAAGGCAGGCACACTACGATCTTTGATGCTCCATGATTCTGCCTTGGCTTCTGGAAGCTCGATAGACTACAATCTTGTTGATGCCTATCTATTACATTTCATGATGTAGATCAACATAACATCTTTGATCTCTTCATCTATACATTCGTTTATAGAAAGACAAACATTAAAAGCTTAGATCAACCTAACAAATTTTGATCTATCACTAAGTCCTTGTACATATATTCCTTGATGGACTTTACATATAATCATGAGCATTTACTTTAAACATCAAATTAAAATATGCACTCTCCCAACAATCTCCCCCTATTTGATGTTGACATAACCAAGGAGATTTGTTTTCATGATTATTAGTTTCTAGATGCATTTATAGAAAAGTAAATATGACTTAATATTTCAGTGAGCAGCTAAAATTTTTAGAGAATAAACATGAATTTATTGATGTTTAAGGAATAAATATTAAAATTTAGCTTTACATCAATAATAATTTAAATTTTCACTTATCTCTATTTCTTTGATCTTTTGCGTGGAGGATTGGCATACTCCTCAGCTCTTCTTTTCCTGCTTGCTTCATCTTTCCTGGCTAGATCTTCCAGCTCACTTGGGCTTAGCCTAGGATTGTGATCATGCCTGTTCATGAATGTAGGATCTCTAATTGGCATTCTTAGGCATGTGGTGGTCACGTCTTGTGAGCTAGTAGTTGGCCCCATACTCCTTAATGGTTAAGCCATAACAATGTGTTCCTGATCAGATGGTTGAGTATGATGGCCAGATCGTGGAGTCTGTTGGTGATACTGCCTTGGAGGAGGACTCCGTGAAGATTGAGCTGAGAATGTGCCTCTGCCTTTGCATTGATCTCCTTTCTCTTTATTCTCCCCCTTTATGTCAGCATCAAGGGTTCGAATGTCGTCTGAGAGACGAGTCACTCCTTGGACAAGCTCGTTGAGTTGGCTTTGGGTTTGAGCAATGTCCTCTCAATTCTCTTTGATCAGAACATCAAATCGAGCTTCCCTTTGTCGGAGGATGGTTAGAACATTGTCAGTCTGTTGTCCTTGGTTGACGTAGAATTGTTGGAATTCTTTTACGGTAGTTTGCAGATTGATGATGCTCTCCAACATAAGTTTATTATGGGATTCTTAAGTTGTTTTTAAGATAAGAACAATATCTCTGTGTCCTTTAGCTGCTAGAAAGTGAATCTCATCCCTGTCCTTTATGCTCTTAATCATTTCCTTGATGATCTCCCTCATCTTCTTTGTGAGCTCAGAGCTTAGGGTGCTTGGGAGACTATTTACAACATTGATCATTTTTGTTAGTCTCAGTTGAATGAGTTCTGTGTGAGCTTCAAGACTGTCATCTATATCCTTAATCACTTTCTTTGACACTTCAGATAACTCCGATTTGGTGGGCAGATCAGAAAGGAGTTCACTGAGTTGTGGAATGTGTCGAGGAGGGGATGTTCTCTTGTATTGATCTTGCAAGGAGTAGAGGGCAAGATCAATGTTGAAGTATTCATTTGTGGATGAAGAGGGAATATCTGATGGAGGGGCCTGTGTTTGAGCGTCTGGAGTAGGTGGCTCTACGATTTGACCGTGGGTGTAAGAACCCGAATTTTTAGAAATTATTAAAATAACAATTTAGTAAATAAAATTCTTAAGGCATGAGAAGGGTTCGAATAAGAATATATATATATATATATATATATATATTTATTTATGTGATACGAGGTATGTGGTATTGTGTTACATAGGGTAATATGAGCTATGTAATAAGTGATGGTGTGTTTAATAAATATATATATCATTATTATATATTTATTATGAATTGTAGAGATGAATTAGTAAGAAGATGGATAAAAATTATCTATTGATATTAAATAATTTATGTGAAATTATTTTATAATAGTAAGTTGGTAACATTAAATATCTTTGATAATCACCAATTTCTTGTGTATATGTACGAGTAAGTATCAAGTCTAAGGCAGTGCAACCGTACCCTTTAATGGTGGATGTATTTGAGCTGGGTTAAACGATTCCTTCAGAGAGAGGAGGTATATACGAATTAGTAACCAATCTAACTCACTGTGAAAACAGGGTAGACGAGACGGAAACAAATTTGTTGGTTGTTTGTGGGAAACCACTCAGTGTACTATATTGAATACTATTAAAGACTCGATGTGTGCTAGGTTTAGACTTGTATATATGTACGTTGTTGACGAGAGAAGGAAATCGATATATCTTTAGATAAATATTGGTTAGAGATTTATTGATTAATATTGAGTTATGGTTAAATGTATAGATTAAAGAAATTGTGTTGAGGCAATCTATAGAAAGGAAAAAGAAATGATTATAGTATATTTCTACTAAAGGATATTAAAATAAATTCTAGCATTTGATTATTTTAATAAAAGGGAGAATATTATTTTGATATTACCTTATATAGCTTTATGCGAGGTAAGGTGTGTGATTAAGTAATATGGTAAATATATTAAAACATATTTGCTATATAAGTTGATGGAAACAATTTATCATAATAGAAATAAATTATTTTCTATATATATGTAGTATGTGTGTGTGTATATATAAATATTTTAATAATACATAGATATTATATTAAGAGTAATATCTAGAGAAAATAAATAAATCATTTTTTTATGATTAGTTCCTATATTTAGAGAAAATGATAAAAACATCGTATGTTATGTTATGGCTAATACATAATTTTGATTATAGTAATGTATTTCCAAGAGGGATTAAAGTTAAAAGAAAACTAAGTTATGTTAATTTACTAAATAACTTAAGTTATTATATTCCCGCGAATGTTATAAAGAATATTTAAATATCTCCATTCATGATATATTTATATATGTGAACCTTGTGATATAATAGTTCGATGTAAATTGAACATGTTACAAATAGTAATGTGGTGGGAAATGAATAAGTAATGAGAATGAAAATAAGCGTAATGTAAGCTTGTGAGATATGCTTAGTGTGGTAAAGTGATGGAATAAACATTCATTAAATAATTTAATGAATGAATAATTGAAAGAATTAATTTGTATGTGCAATGATTATATATTATATAGTAGCTACATCTACATGATATGAAATGAAGTGTGACACTTCAATGGTAACTATATAATATAAGAAGTATTTGAATACATATGTATGAATACTAGTATGTTAGCATTATGTACAAGTGAGATAATAAAATGTAACATGGTGCAATAGACCACTTCCATGACCATGTTATAAGATGTAATGATGAGAATAATGTTATTTTGTGAGATTATATTATTATAAGCTTGTGAGCTATTAATTTCTAAGTTCACATAATTATGTCTTGTGTTGCATAACGAGTGAAATTAAATCAAATGGGGATTTAATGGGAAAATAAACGAGGAGTTAATAAATAATTGATATTAATTATCATTATGATAATGGGGTATATTTGAGATGATAAATTTTATGGAAAATGATGGGTTGAGAATATCCAACTATTTTATAATTAGCCCAATTAAAATATTTATTGGAATAAACCAATGTACATGGATTATATAATTGTATGTGAGTGGGTGTATATGTATGCACATTTGGAGAAAAACATCATATAAACCTAAGTATGCTAATAATAATATGGAATGCTAAGAAACCAAGTTGGTTGTCCCATTTTGTGAGTCTCATCTCATTCACGTGAAATACAAAAAGGCTAGTAGCTAGCTTGCTTCTTCTTCTCCAAAATCCATAGCTTCCAAATAATGAAGAGGGGAGTGGGTTGATTTGATTTTACACCAAATCCTCCTTAACCAACATCTTCTTCCATCTCCCATTGGATTCAATCTTTGAGTAAAGCCATGGTCTAGGTAAGAGATTCTCTATAAATTGGAGCCTTCTCTTCTCTAATTAGGTTGATTGGGTTCTTGATGAGTCCTATATAGAGATTAAGTGGAAATTAGAGTGAGCAATCTGAGATTGGAAGATTGAAGAGCAATAGTTAGCCAATCAA
This sequence comes from Panax quinquefolius, assembly GCA_020205615.1. Lineage (NCBI taxonomy): Eukaryota > Viridiplantae > Streptophyta > Magnoliopsida > Apiales > Araliaceae > Panax > Panax quinquefolius. The sequence continues at coordinate 54,078,837 of CM035165.1, forward strand.
GCATTAAGAAGGTAACATCCCTCTATGTGTTCTTAAATTCAAGTTTTACAAAGTTCTTAGAAAAAGTAGCTTTTGAGTCATAAAATTGATGGGTAAGGATTGTTATAATCTATGAATTGTTGTTAGATATTGTTAATATAGTCAAGTGCGAAAACAACAGAAGTTAAACGAACCAAATTGGTGGAGAAACGAATTCGTAGTGAATGAATTCGCTAAATTTTCAAAACATGAACAATTAGTATGAACATGAGTTGTGAATTCATATTTGGGTTAGTTAATGTTTATGTTAGTTGATGGGTATTTGGTATGTTGTATTTTTATGAGTTACAAACCCATAGAATCGAAAATGAACTAATTTGGACATGTATAACTCCAATTATGAAGGTTAGAAAGAAGTTTGGCTTGTTATTTCGTAGCAGGGCATGAAACTTTGAGTTTACAGCAGCTAGGCCCGCCCCGATGGGCTATTTATAAGACAAGACCCCCGCCCCAGCGGGGGGTGGTCTGATTGCAGAGGTTGAAAAAAATCTGACAGAACATGTTTTACTAAAATGGGCATAACGTTTTCGTACAAACTCCGATTGAGGAGATTCAAGATGATCCGAAAAGAGAACGAATAGACCTACAACTTTTGTGCTTTACGTTTTTCAATTTGAGGTCATTAGGAAGGGTTAAAATAGTTAGTTTTGTGACTATTACGTAATCAAAGGCCATCGGAGGGCGTCGAGCGAGCACATGCGCAAGTATAGTGCTCCCGACGATGGAATATGTTATTCTAAGTGATGAAACATCAAAATACATGATATTAGACATGACATATAAGATTACCTTACTTATAGTGGATATGCTTTATCATGACTTCATATGTGTTTTCAAAAGAAACTTAAAAGATTTTTGAAAACAAACTTTGATGAACTTGTGTACCTCTAATTCTGACCTTGATAACATATATATGAGGTCTATGTACGCATGATGTAAGATTCAAAGTTGTATCATAGGTGTGTTAGATTACTTTGATTTGGTTAAAATGATTTCAAAGGCAAGCTCATATATCAATTGCAAATAAAGTTTTATAAACATGGAGTGGTTATATTTTGCCCTTGGAAATATACGTAGAAACATGTACAAACAAGTATGACGTGTGACTTGAAGTTGCCTTGCATGATTAGTTTAGTATGGCATTGACTTTGAGAATAAAGTTTTGAAGTTTTGAAACTAAGAGGGACAAACTTATGTGTACTTAAAGTTCTAAACATGATGACATATATACATGGCTTATTTAGATATGAAATGAGATTAAAAGTTGCACCTAGTTGCTTTACCTTGGCCTAGAATGACTTTTAAAAAGTGAACTTGAACGCCTTATGCCTCTAGACATGACGAATATGTTCATCATTTAGCTAAGCATGAATTGGACCTTTCAAGTGTGGTTTTAAATACGTCTTCAAATAATGAACTATGCTATGTCTATGTGAAGCATACTAGTAGAGACTTATTAGTACCAATATATGATTTAAAAGCTTATATTATCGAATCTTGTTAAAGAAAGTTTTTAAGCTTTATTGATTGAAATAAATCATCATGAAACTAAGTAGTTTGAATATGAACAATGTAGATCACGTATCTATAAACTTTAAATATGTGCTGAACACATAGCGAGTCAAGTGTGTGATAAATGTACATGAATGTTGATGTCAAGTACGGGTGGTTAAGTAAACCTATACATACCTAGCTATTCTAAGAGTATGATGAGAAAGCGAAATGAAGGTTTTACAAACCTAGCTAGGAAACGATGTAATATTTATTGTTATATTAAGAACGTATGAAATGTATGACTAATGGATATGAATCCATGATTATATAACTGTGTAGGAATACACACAGTGCAGATAAGCTTTAAGAAGTTAAGTCGTAGTTGATAAACTACGAATCAGGCAAGTCTTTCAGTTCCTATTTGATATATGAATTTCATAACTGTTAGTTGAGCTATATTATGTTATAAAAATGTTGATGTATATATATGAAATGCATATGAGATATGTATGAAATTGAAAGTTGATCTTTGATGATATGCTTGTGAAGTAAATGTATATGCCTGTTATGTGAGAAGTAACATGCGTAGTAAATATTAATTGATTATGAATGCATGAACTGAGTATGCTATTATATGCTATGTCCTGCATGAAAATTATTAGAATTGCTGGGCTGTCTAGCTCACCCTTTTAAATAACCACTTTTGTAGGTTAAGGACTCACGGTAAAGATTTCGTGCTACATGATTGATATAGTTCAATAGTATCAAAGGAGATTGATTCATTTATTTACATATATACTCTTGAACCATGTTTAGGTTCTAGGAGATGTACAAGATAGTAGTTATGATGTGTAATACATGTTAAGTTATACTATGTTATACATAGAGGAATTCGAATCGAGATGTAAAAGTTTATACGGTAATTCGAATAGATTGAATCATAATATAATTTGATTCAAGGTTATGTAATTGACTAAAGTTAAGATATCAATAAAAGATTATTTTTCAAAGGAGATTGAAAAAGTTTAAATTATTTCGCATATTTTTTAACATTGAATATGATGTAATACAGGAATAGTAAATGACCCAGATTAGAAACTTATAAAAGTTTGGGGTCATTATACAGATCTTGGAAATGGAGAGAATTTATATTCTAAATTGTAATAAGCAAAGTTATATTCATTAAGTTTTGAATAATTTATATAAATAGTTTGACGATAGTAGTATCGTGGCGGACCGGATCCAAGGTTCGAAGGGACACGGAATTGGGGGCGTCACAATGGGACTCTATGATGGGGCTAGAGTCAGTAGTCGTAGAGATGAGGGAAGTTGGGATCAATATGAAGTTGAGCATATTTGGTTCATCAGTTACAAAATTTTGGGATTTTATAACTGGGATTTGACTTAGTGTATTGAGGACCACTTCCAACCATCTTGGAAATTCATAAAATTGGCTAAAAAAAGATAGTGGATAGTGATTAACTCTGAATAAGATTGGGATAGATAATACCTCATGTACAATTTTTGAAGAGGGACTGTAACGCCCCCAAAATAGGTCCAATCCACACAACCTATTCTGATTCGCCACAAACTACACTCAATACAATTTCCAAATACAAACTTCATTATTACAATTGTCGTGCAAAAATACGACAACACATATGTTGTGAGTTTTAGTACAAATAGATACCAACTGTGACTCTCATCCCTTTACCTGGATATCACCTCACACTGATACCTTACAGTGGTACCTTACATAAAGGAACAGTCAATAACTGTTTTAGAAATTAAAATCTTTAGAAAATGCTCAAGGAAACCTTCATACATGGGAGACCATGCAACTAAGTTATAATAACTATCATATGACTGAAGAATTATCTTTGGTTGACCAAATAGACCCCAAAGAAAAATGAGAAGATTGCTATCATGTTCTTTCCAATGGTGAGTCTTTTCTTGACATATAATTATCTCCATTGTCTCTAATTGAGAATTATATTTCAACCAAAATCCAAGATTATATAGGTAGTACTCGTAGATATACTCAGCAAGTGGATGTCCACAACCATGTCTTATGATAACACGAAGTCGTATGTCATTAGACATCTTGTATGATAGTGCCAAAATACCCTTCCAAAGTTGGGTTCACCTCACCCTCAATAGCTATAGACCACCGTTCTATTCCCCTGTTACCCCCGCTTAACCCAACTACACTCTTATTACCATAGTTGCAGCGGAACGAGCTATCCATTAGAAGAGTCAAATAGACCACAAAGTCTATTATCTTCTCCATGTTAAAAGTCCACCAATAATGTTTTATCCCTGTAACATCAATCAACAGTTCCTCAAAAGAATAGTACTTCTGGCTGGAATTTCAGATGTAATGCCGAAGGAAACTTGCACTGAATAACAACTCTCAAAGTATCTAAATACTCACAAAATATGCTCGATAATATAGAGCGAGAAAACTTATGTTTCTGGTGTGATTTTTAATTTTAACTAAGCACCCTATTTATAGGAAAATGCTAAAACGCCAAAAGCGACTAAATTAGTAAATAGTAATAATAAAATTTCTACGCATGCCAAGTTTCCAACCAAGACCAAATTATCAGCCATCACAAGTGGGGCCCACCAAAAATCAGCCAACTTTTCCCAACAACCAAAAGTGGGGCCCACCCATATTTTTAATCAAAATATTTATTTTTGAAACTTCAATAATTCATAATAAATAGACTTTTTATTAGAAAAATTCAAATCTCATGTCTATTCCATAGGAAATCGAATTCTCTACAACATTGTAGAAGAATGTTTTTCCAAATTCCAAACAAAAATGACCGAAATCCACAAACGGACGATTTTCAACACATCTTAAAATTCATAACAAATCATACGTTAAGTTTTAACGGTTTAAAATTTGTGGACATATACTCAACTTATATATGTATAAAATATCCGAAAATTACAACGATCCAACTATCCGATTAAAAATTAAAACTCTTGCAATATAACTTAAGAACACTGATTTTTCGGACAATGAGTCCTTTGGACCAGTTTCATTCAAACAGTCACTACGAAACATCCACAATGAATTTTTGGGCTATTCCAATTTTTATGGTTAGCGTACTTCCAGGGCTTTCTTTTGATATGTGGCTCGTCGCCTAACTTATTATACACAAAGAGTTATGGATTTTACAAAATCAAGTAATAAACTAATTTTCTGAAAATTTCCAAATTTTGTTCTTCTTTTGATTTCTAGATTTCTCTCATTTGATTCATGCACCGTGAATTTAGTGTAAAAATATCACTATTATTATATTATTATATAACCACATTATACATTTATAATGTAAGATAAAATATCAATTTTCAACAATTGACACTTTTCTAAGAATTCCTCCATTCCGACAAAATACTGATAAAATACCTCAGCATTAATTCCTTCATTTATATTCACACAAAATAAATATTTCCCTATCCATCATTTATATCCACATAAAATAAATATTTCCTTATCATATAAATCAGTAATTAATTATTCATAAATAATATTATAGAATCACAATTATGACAACCAGGTCGTTCCCAGAAAAGAGGAGGCTTTCCGATATGGATTTCTCCTTACTAGCGCGCAATTAGGTGACCAAACCCCTTTCCTAGACAGAACTTCCTTAGACATTGCCAATAATGCTATCTAATAATATTATTCAAATAATATGAATTATTGATCCGATAATGGAATCTTTGTGCAAGTCTTAATTATTAAAACAACAATAATATAAAATATCGGTAGAAGCAATTATTGAATCAATAAAATAAAATATTGAACAATAATTATCGTAACAATAATTGAGTAGTGTCTTCTTACGTAAGAATCAATAATCCAAAATTATCGTGTAATACCGTAATAGCTCTCGCATAAACGGCGTGTATTCATCGTATTTTAACCACCGGGTATTCCAACGATGTTTAATTGCAGTAACAACTACTGCCGTTATTTATAAAAACTCAAACTTGTCGTTATCTTCATCCTAAAAATATTTCTATTATGGGGCCCCACAAATGGTCAGCATATCGCATGCGAATATTCCCAAACAACAACAAGAATATTCCACGACTAAACGAATATTCCCCTACAACAATGAATATTTTATAACCACTTGCTTATTTTGCAAAATTTGCACATTTCACCTATAACTTTAAACTTTTATCAACTTAACTATTTACTAAATAGAAAAATTGAATACTTTTATTTCATAAAATTCGGGGTCTTACAATCTCCCCTCCTTATGAAATTTCTTCCCCGAAATTTACGTACCTGGTATTTCGAAGAGTTAAGAATTCCTTGCTTTCAGATTCCATCTTCCTTGTCATCATGATTTCTCCATTGCTTATTCTAGAATACAGCTTCAAAACAAAGGTTAATTGACATATCACAATTTGTCAATTTATCAAGTAAGAAATTTCAGCTTAGGTAAGTCACATACTAGCGAAGTATATTACTTGTCTCTCCCCTCCAAGTTCTAGACTCAGATATTCGCCAGCGACCATATCCCTAAGCTCTGATACCAAATGTAACGCCCCCAAAATAGGTCTAATCCACACAACCTATTCTGAGTCGGCACAAACTACACTCAATGCAATTTCCAAATACAAACTTCATTATTACAATTGTCGTGCAAAAATACGACAACACATATGTTGTGAGTTTTAGTACAAATAGATACCAACTGTGACTCTCATCCCTTTACCTGGATATCACCTCACACTGATACCTTACAGTGGTACCTTACATAAAGGAACAAATCGATAATCATTTTAGAAATTAAAATCTTCAGAAAATGCTCAAGGAAACCTTCGTACATGGGAGACCATGCAACTAAGTTATAATAACTATCATATGACTGAAGAATTATCTTTGGTTGACCAAATAGACCCCAAAGAAAAACGAGAAGATTGCTATCATGTTCTTTCCAATGGTGAGTCTTCTCTTGACATATAATTATCTCCATTGTCTCCAATTGAAAATTATATTTCAACCAAACTCCAAGATTATATAGGTAGTGCTCGTAGATATACTCAGCAAGTGGATGTGCACAACCATGTCTTATGATAACACAAAGTCATATGTCATTAGACATCTTGTATAATAGTGCCAAAACTGTGACAACCCGAGAATTTAGGAAAATTTTAAAATTTTAATTAATTGATTTAAGGTTTAATATTAGAACCTAGACAGAAAATAAGTGTATGCGTTTGATATTTTTGAGAAGGAATTTTGAGGATTTTAAAATTCTGTGAAGGATTTAGGTGAATTATTCGGGATTAAGGGAATACGTGAATATGTTCTGTGAATATGGTTATGTATGTGTACAGTATGTGGTTAAGGGTCAAGGGTTGACTAGATAAACGATATCTGTAACAAACCCTAGGTATATATTAAGAACGTCAACGTTCGGTTAAAAAACCATAGCGAATTATAAGAAACCCTAGAAACCGGTTCTGGAAACCCTAATTTCAGTTCCGGGAATCCGAAACCCTAATTCGGAAATTTAAAACCCTTATTTGGGAACTTAAAGGATAATTATAATGCTCAAGTGCTATTAATTATAATATTAATTCGGGTATAGCTTAATTATTTAGCAAACCCTAATTTCAAAATTTTAAACCCTAATTTCTGGATTTGAAACCCTAATTTATAAATAGGGAAAACCTAATTGTTGATTTAATAATTTTAATGTTAATTAGGAAATATTAATCCTAATTTTCAAGTTATAAGTAATTAGAAAACTCTAATCTAATTACTTAAATCTAATTTCTAAATTAGAAAATTATTTTTCTATTTAAAACCCTAATTTTGGGTTATAAACCCTAATCCATGATTTTGACCCTAATTGCTAAATTAATAATTTTAATTAGGAAATACTAATCCTAATTAGAAAGATTTAAATTATGATTAAGAAATTTTAATATAATTAGAAAATTCTAATTATAATTTAGAAATATTAATTTTCTATTTTTAAAACCGAAATTCGGAAATCTTAGAAATTAAATTGCAAAGTTAAGGGTTAAATCCTAAACCCTAAGGGTTAAACCCTAAATCCTAAGGGTTTGCATCAAATTAAAATTCTAGGATTAAAATTTTATGGAAATGACCATAATGCCCTTTGTTGCATTATTGGAAATAATTTGTAAATCTAGCAATAATTGAGTTAGTGACCTACTATGTTGACATTGTGACATAAAATCCAGCAATATCTCAGCCAAAATTGATAGCCAACATACATTGCATTATTACATATAGATTAAAGAGAGAAAGAGGGCACTTACTTCTCATTTTTCTCTAAGCCATTTCTCTCTTCATTTACGAGATTTAGTGTGAGAGAGTGAGAAAGGGTAAGCCAATATCAGTTCTTAACTCTCTAAGAATAGGAATCAAAAGTCAGAAATCAAGATCAAAGCATAATAGATGTATAAACCCTAATTTCGAAAATTTTATGATTTGTTGTTAAATGTTGTTAATGATTGGTTAGAGTTGTGTATTAGGGTGTCTTTGAGTGATCTGGGTTGGTAGATCATGGATCTATAACATCTAGAGGCCTGACAATCATATGTCAGGGCATCTAGATTGTGTGTGTTAGATGTTTTCTGTGTTTTATGTTTTGAATCTGTTCTATCACATTTAGACTGTGATCTGAAACTGGAAACACGACCATATCATGATTAGTGAGAGATACGAGCGGTCAAACCTCGTTTGGCCGCTCACGTAAATCTGCTTTTCTGAAGCGACTGAAATCTCAATAACCTCGACAAGCTTTTGCGGTATTTAGATCTTGCCATGTGTTCGTTTTTCGTCTAGGTTATTGTGTTGATATCGTAGACTGGTATAGGGACTACACGATCGTGCCTTTAAATTTCACATATCATGATCAGGATCGAAATTAATCTAGGTCAAGCCAGCGTTAACCAACAGCCTGGGAAGAAATATGGGAAAACCCATATCTTCAAGAACAGTTTCCTGATGTCTACTTTGACCGGCCAAAATCTTTAACACATGATGTTAAGATGTTTATCTGATGATGTATTATTGTTCCCTGACATCGAGACTACAATACTGAACCCTTAAATCACACTTACTAAGTCGGGAACGTGTTGATTAAAAGCCTAGAAAGTAGACCCTCAAAGTGTTCTTCAATTCTAGGTAACCCAGAAATGAAGAACAACCCTGACAAGACTTTCTGGAGCTTTGATATTTCTGTTGTGATATGTTTTGGCTATAATACTTGTTTGTGGTTGTAGTTCTACATACGTACTACAATATTAATACTTTTACAGGCCTTGAAAGCAACTGGAAACTAGATCTAATCATGGTCAAAGTAGCAACCTGCAAACTGGCGATGAAGGCTCAAGAACACTCAAGAACACCTTTAGCGATGGGTCTGTCGCTATAGGGCCATTATAATAATTATTAAATTCCGAAAAATATTTATTTTAATTAAATAAATCGAATTAAATAGTTTTTAATTATTAAAAATACAAAATAAATTTCAAAAATTATTTTAAAGTCCGAAAAAAAAGTTTTTAATTATATTGAGTATATTTCATAAATATTTAATATTTTTGGAATATAATTGGTATTTAATTTATTTAATTATAATATTAAATAAAATATTAAAAAATAATTTTAATACATTAAAAATCATGAAAAATAATATTATGGTATAATAAAATATTTTAAGTTATTTTTAGTGACTTATAATATTTTAGGATGAATTTCATTAATTAATAAATATTAATGATAATTAGTTTATTTAATAAATATATTAAATAAATTATAGAAAAATAGAATTAATGTTTTAAAAATCATATAAAAATGATTTAAGTGTTATAAAAATATGTTAAGTTATAAAATATAACTTTTGATATTTTGTCATGAAAATGTTAATATTTTAATATTAAAAGCAATTATCGGATAATGGATTTAAGTGTTTAAAATCATATAAATATGATTTTAATGTATTAAAAATACTTTGATATATTATAATTATATTATAATATTATGCTATATGATTTTCATTAATATTTAATATTAAATAAATATTAATGATAAAGAGAATAATGTGGTATTTATATTAATAACATTTATTGAATAATATTTTTAATTACTTTAAAAACATTTAAAGGAAATAATAAAGTATTAAAAATACTTTGATATATTATAAATATATTAGAATATTATGGCATGCATTTCATTAATGTTTGATATTAAATAAATATTAACGATAAAAGAATTAAGTGATATTTAATTCATTTAAATACGATATTAATGATTGAAAATTCATGATAAATGATAATAATTATTCGAAAATTATTACGAACTTACGAAAAATATTTCGACTATTAATAAATTATCTTAGATAATGGTTAAGTGTTTAGGCAGAGTTTAATTGAACTTAAACTCGAAATTTTGTCCGACTAGACCGTCGGGATGTTAGAATTGTGTCGCGTTCAACTCAGATTGTAATAGTTTGACTTGATATCGAGTCCTATGTATGTTGTAGACTGATAGGGTTATGTGTTTAGGTTATTCTATGTATATCTATGTATATAATAGTATTATATTGTGATGATATTATTCTAATATTGGAGATTTATATTACTAATATTAGGTCTTCGGATAAAGCGTTATAAATTGCGTAGCAGTAATCAACGGTTCAGGCAAGTTTTTTTTACTTAACTTTACTAAGAGTTATTTCATTTAGATATGCTTATGGATAATCATTGCTGATTGCCATTGTAGAATTGTACTCTGTACATATTGCATGTATAAGTCAGGTATGAAAGGTTGATCACCTTCATTACCTTTCGGTCCAGATATATTTGTTCATGTTATATACTTGTTCAGTCAAAAGTTTGTTCGTGCTAGTTCGCAATTATATTGTTGAATTATAGCCAGCTTAGTATTCAAATCCTTTCAATCATGATATATCGTTAAATTATTGAACTTAAACTTGCTGGGCAATCTTATGCTCACCCTTGCTATATCATGGTAAACATTACAGATTAAGGCGAATACGTCGGATACAAGGAAAGGTTAAAGACAGTTCCAGCTTAAAGTTAATGCGTGTGATTAGATTTGTATAAGTATTGTATGATAATAATGTTATTATAAGTTAAATAAGTTATGTATTGTGTATAAGTTAAGGTTACTCGACCTTGGGGATTATGTGTAAGTTTAATGTATAAACAATTTATGTTTATATCTTTCGTAAAATATAGAAATAGTTGTATAGAATGAGTGAACCCAATCCGTGGTGATTCGGGACCCGGATTCGGGGGCCCTCATAGTTGGTATCAAAGCTGTAGGTTATGAACCTTAGGTAGCTAGGAATACCTGAGACTAATAACCGCAGTGATTAGGATAAGTACTAACTCAGATAGAGTTAGTTGGTTGGTAAGATTCAAAGACGAATCTCAGCGTGTTATAAGATACAGAGTTCCCTAACTCTGATAATAAAGTTGAACGGTAGTGGTGAATAGATAGAGTCTAAAAGACTAAAAGTACAGTGATAAAAGATCGTAAAACAAAACGATCAAGATATAGAAATGAATCGTAATATATACGATGAGATCACCCCATGATTTGATAAGGTGATAGCAGGGAGGAGAATCAATCTAATGATTGAACAGTTTACAACAAGATTGCTGAGTGTCAGTTGTACTATGAATTGGTACAGATTCAGGAAAGGATTATGAATACGGATTAAATGAAATTCGTATGGAGAAGGGAGTTAGAATTAAGTGGGGATTTCAATTGAGGACTCATGTCAGCGACTAAGTTGTATGATTCTTCGTATGGGAGCTGAATTGTACTTGGTGTAAAAACCACTTAGTTTCTGGCAATGATAATCATTGAAATGTTTGTGTCGCGCTATTTGTTATATGCATGTTAAGAGGGTGATTCCTTTCTCATGTGTATAACAGATAGATAGGTTATAGGTAGAGAATATAAGGTTAAGTACGAGTTCTTAAAACTCATACTTATGTGACATTCTTGATTCATAGTTATATGAAATATTTATGAACCCCTCAGCAAATGGATGCCAAAAGTCTGACTAGGACAATTTCTTAAACTTATATGATTGTGGCAAGTTAATGAACTCATAAGTGTGGATTGACGAACTAGGTATAGTTGTGTGTAAATGGAGTATAGAGGATAATAGGAACAGATAGATTGTTAAGCAAATGATTATTAGTGGAGACATAAGTTTTCCAAAACTCCTAGCTATGCTAGACTTCGAAATTTTGACATCAAGCTAAATATGCACTATGTGCTTTTAAAAAATAAAATATGTAGACTCGTAATCATTTTTGAAACGGTTTAAAGTATATTTTATTCTACTACTTGTTTCAGCTAGACGAAAATGATTTGAAATATCAAAATATATTTTATTTATCACTTATGTACCATGTAACCTAGTGCAGAGATGATAAAAAGTTGATAGAGTTATAAATGCAGGAATACTTAGTGTGAATTTGATCTAAAATCATTGTTCCACTATTGTATGATGTGTTATGACAAAGTCATATAATGACGGCATCCTCAAACGGACTGTTAATACAGTACGGCATCATGATGTCATTCTCAAAAATATTTTCAAAAATTTTAATTTGCCAACGAGGTTTGGCTACACCTAAATAATTCGATTGAATTGAATTATTGATATGAGTCTACGCTATTCGATTCAGCTAGACTAATATAATGAAAACTCTAAGTGTTCATTGAAAGAAATTTCTCAAAACAAATTGTTTTGGTGCGGATTTCGCTAAAGACTAAGGTAAGAATTATTTGTGTGCCTAAGGCGGATGGAATAGAAGGAACGGGGACAAATTATTCCAATCAATAGTACTTTGCCAGTATAGGGCATACCGGGCTAATTACCCAATATGTCTGTAAGTTATGACGGTTTGCGGATGAATTTCCATAAAACCTTTGCGAAAATGACAGACAATAGTTTGTAAAACCCCTCAGCACAATTTCAAATTTTTTTATCATGTGAAGAATGTATTGGGTATCATGTAAGGATGAGAAGGAATGGTGTATGGTGTAAGGTGTAAGCTAAATTTTGGGGAATAAATTTTTAGAAGAAGGGATGAATGTGACAACCCGAGAATTTAGGAAAATTTTAAAATTTTAATTAATTGATTTAAGGTTCAATATTAGAACCTAGACAGAAAATAAGTGTATGCGTTTGATATTTTTGAGAAGGAATTTTGAGGATTTTAAAATTCTGTGAAGGATTTAGGTGAATTATTCGGGATTAAGGGAATGCGTGAATATGTTCTGTGAATATGGTTATATATGTGTACAGTATGTGGTTAAGGGTCAAAGGTTGACCAGATAAACGATATCTGTAACAAACCCTACGTATATATTAAGAACGTCAACGTTTGGTTAGAAAACCATAGCGATTATAAGAAACCCTAGAAACCGGTTCTGGAAACACTAATTTCAGTTTCGGGAATCTGAAACCCTAATTCGAAATTTAAAACCCTAATCTGGGAACTTAAAGGATAATTATAATGCTCAAGTGCTATTAATTATAATATTAATTAGGGTAAAGCTTAATTATTTAGCAAACCCTAATTTCAAATTTTTAAACCCTAATTTCTGGATTTGAAACCCTAATTTATAAATAGGGAAACCTAATTGTTGATTTAATAATTTTAATGTTAATTAGGAAATATTAATCCTAATTTTCAAGTTATAAGTAATTAGAAAACTCTAATCTAATTACGAAATCTAATTTCTAAATTAGAAAATTATTTTTCTATTTAAAACCCTAATTTTTGGGTTATAACCCCTAATCCATGATTTTGACCCTAATTGCTAAATTAGCTATTTTTAATTAGGAAATACTAATCCTAATTAGCAAGATTTAAATTATGATTAAGAAATTTTAATATAATTAGAAAATTCTAATTATAATTAGAAATATTAATTTTCTATTTTTAAAACCGAAATTTAGAAATCTTAGAAATTAAATTGCAAAGTTAAGGGTTAAACCCTAAACCTTAAGGGTTTAAACCCTAAACCCTAAAGGGTTCAAACCCTAAACCCTAAGGGTTTGCATCAAATGACAGTTCTAGAATTAAAATTTTATGGAAATGACTATAATGCCCTTTGTTGCATTATTGGAAATAATTTGTAAATCTAGCAATAATTGAGTTGGTGACCTACTATGTTGACATTGTGACATAAAATCCAGCAATATCTCAGCCAAAATTGACAGGCAACATACATTGCATTATTACATATAGATTAAAGAGAGGGAAATAGGGCACTTACTTCTCATTTTTCTCTAAGCCATTTTTTCTTTTCATTTTCGAGATTTAGAGTGAGAGAGTGAGATAGGGTAAGCCAATATCAGTTCTTAACTCTCCAAGAATAGGAATCAAAAGTCAGAAATCATGATCAAAGCATAATAGAGGTATAAACCCTAATTTCGAAAATCTTATGATTTGTTGTTAAATGTTGTTAATGATTGGTTAAAGTTGTGTATTAGGGTGTCTTTGAGTGATCTGGGTTGGTAGATCATGGAACTATAACTTCTAGAGGCACGAAAATCAAGTTTTCAAAACTGACCAAGAACCCCCAATTTTAAGGCACAGCGATACCATATGTCGGGGCCTCTGATCCGTCGTATGTGTGTTAGATGTTTTCTGTGTTTTATGTTTTGAATCTGTTCTATGACATGTAGACTGTGATCTGAAACTGGAAACATGACCAGATCATCATTATAGTGAGAGATACGAGCGTCAAACCTCGTTGACCGTTCACAGAAACTTCTTTCTGGGCAGCCCAAAAATCTCAGTAACCTCTGACAAGCTTTTGCAGGCGCTAGATCTTGTTATGTGTTAGTTTTTCGTCCAGGTTATTGTGTTGATATCGTAGACTGGTATAGGGACTACACGATCGTGCCTTTAAATTTCACATATCACGATCAGGATAGAAATTAATCTAGGTCAAGCCAGCGTTGACCAACAGCCTGGGAAGAAATCTGGGGAAACCCAAATCTTCAAGAACAGTTTCCTGATGTCTACTTTGACCAGCACAAATCTTTAACACATGATGTGAAGATGTTTATCTGATGATGTATTATTGTTCCCTGACATCAAGACTACAATAATGAACCCTTAAATCACACTTACTAAGTCGAGAACGTGTTGATTAAAAGCCCAGAAAGTAGACCCTCGAAGTGTTCTTCATTTCTGGGTAACCCAGAAATGAAGAACACTCTTGACAAGACTTTCTGGAGCTTTGATCTTTCTGTTGTGATATGTTTTGGCTATAATACTTGTTTGTGGTTGTAGTTCTACATACGTACTACAATATTAATACTTTTACAAGCCTTGAAAGCAACTGGAAACTAGATCTAATCATGGTCAAAGTAGCAACATGCAAACTGGCGATGAAGGCTAAAAAACACTCAAGAACACCTATAGCGACGGGTCTGTCGCTATAGGGCCATTTTAATAATTATTAAATTCTTAAAATAATTATTTTAATTAAATAAATCAAATTAAATAGTTTTTAATTATTAAAAGTACAAAATAAATTCTGAAAAAATTATTTTAAAGTCTAAAGAATAGTTTTTAATTCTATTGAGTATATTTCATAAATATTTAATATTTTGGAATATAATTGGTATTTAATTTATTTAATTATAATATTAAATAAATTATTAAAAAATGATTTTAATACATGAAAAATCATGAAAAATAATATTATGGTATAATAAAATATTTTAAGTTATTTTAAGTGACTTATAATATTTTAGGATGAATTTAATTAATTAATAAATATTAATGATAATTAGTTTATTTAATAAATATATTAAATAAATTATAGAAAAATAGAATTAATGTTTTAAAAATCATATAAAAATGATTTAAGTGTTATAAAATATGTTAAGTTATAAAATATAACTTTTGATATTTTGTCATGAAAATGTTAATATTTTAATATTAAAAGCAATTATCGGATAATGGATTTAAGTGTTTAAAAATCATATAAATATGATTTTAATGTATTAAAATACTTTGATATATTATAATTATATTATAATATTATACTATGATTTTCATTAATATTTAATATTAAATAAATATTAATGATAAAGAGAATAATGTGGTATTTATATTAATAATATTTATTGAATAATGTTTTTAATTACTTTAAAAACATTTAAAGGAAATTATAAAGTATTAAAATACTTTGATATATTATAAATATATTATAATATTATGGCATGCATTTCATTAATGTTTGATATTAAATATATATTAATGATAAAAGAATTAAGTGATATTTAATTCATTTAAATGCGATATTAATGATTGAAAATTCATGATAAATGATAATAATTATTAAAAAATATTTTGACTGTTAATAAATTATCTTAGATAATGGTTAAGTGTTTAGGCAGAGTTTAATTGAACTTAAACTCGAAATTTTGTCCGACTAGACTGTCGGGATGTTAGAATCACTACAACAAAAATATTATCGTCAAGATATCATCGTAATCGTGACACGGTCATGAGATGGCTATCTCTGTGACAAATGTGTCACGATACGAAGTCTAATCATGATAATCTGGTCATTGGAAGGACATCGGCGACCACCAATAGCGACCAGAATAATTAACGATCGCATTAGCTGCGGCGATACTGCCGCTTATTATGACTTATCTTTGAGTCATTTGTCATGCGTGACGTGTCACACGTGTCATTCTCGATAATAGCGTATTTAACTGATCGCTAGATTCAAGCGATGTTGATACATTTAGAAGCGACTTGACGCGTCATTGATGCTTTTTTTTTTTTTATTTTTTGCCTAGTTTATTGATTTCCCAAAAATAACCTCGCTTTGTACACCGCTTTCAATCCCAACACGATTATATATATATATATATATATATATATATATATATATATAAGCATCCATATTAACATCCATCCAATACAATACAAAACATTCATCCATGAATAAACATTCATCCAATACAATACAAAACATTCATCCAACACAATATAATCGATATCGTAAACATCCATATAAACTAATACAATTGTCCAAAGAATGAATCTAAAAGAGTACAAGGCTTTAAAAATCTAAAAAAAATAAGTCAGGCGCTCTTCATGGATCATCCAAATTAGGATCCTGTAATTATCAAAGTAATAAAACATATATGTTACATATAAGTAAGACATTGACTCAGAGACTATAAACATATAAGATAATGTAGCTAAACAATAAATGATATATATATATACCTGCTCCTGTTGTTGTCTTGCTTTGCTCCGCTTCCTCGCTTCTGCTTTCGCCACCATCGCTTGCCTCCTTGACTCATCAGACTCGGAGACTACAGATGCCCGCCCAAGATATCTGAAGAAGATCATGATCTGACAGATCGCTCTCACACAACAGCCAGGAGTATGATAGGGTCGGATAACTTTGATGACTGTAGTGATCGGTGGCGTGAGTCAGCCTGTGCTTATGATGGTCGGGCGTCGTCTTTGTCCTCGGCATTTGACATAATTTTTCTTCACGATGGACGCCTCTCTCCATAATTCTTGATCAATCGATTTGACGCTGGGGGTGCCTTCGGGATAAGCGCTCATTCATTAAGCCCTTATAAGTGTCCGTCGGAAGATGAACAATTAAATAGTTAAAATAAATAAAAAAATACTAAAGAAGGTCGTTACAATTTATAAACAACATATTAGGATAAAGTGAACTTATTACCGCTTATCCTCGAGCGACCTTCAGTGTAGACCATCGCGGTGGCTACATACACATCCAACCAATTGATAGGTTGACCTTGAGACCGAGACTCCTATAGTTCATTTTCTCATATTATTATGTAAACATATGATATTTTAGCTACAAAAGATGATCAGAAACATAACATACGTATTCTCACAAAGAATGCAATGTACTGTGATATGATATCTTCTTAGCACGTCGTGCCTTTTGCCTTCTCGCCGTCTCGATACACTGAGGATCTATTCGAGGCGGCGATCTTGCTTCTTGACCCAACTCTCGACTTTCCACTCGGTCACACATCTGCACCCATATGGGTTGTGCGCACCACCAGGGGCTATGCTTATGCATATACTGCTCACCCTGTCTTGGATGGTCAATCTCAACATTGTGTAGGGCTTTTTGTCGTTCCTTGTTCAAATTATCTTTAGTTCGAATGCACGCACTTACGCCGAATAGTGTCTCAATAATCGATGCTCGTAAGTCGTCCCCATCTATATCGCTTACGCAAATAAAACAACAATAATAATATTAAAATTGTTATATTACTAAACAATATTATTTGATTAACTATGTATTATCTATCGAGTGATAAAAAATATACCGAAATTCAAATTTCAAATCAAGCATCCTTATGGGCGAGAGGTGTGCTCGCTTTATGTAATCACCGGCGTAAGGCTTTCAGAAGCATAATTGTGAAATGCACTTCACAATTTTACTATCTTGAAAATCACTAGAATATACAATAATTTATATTAAAACCCTTACATTTAAATCACTACTATATTTATAAAAATGAAAATATTAAACCCTTATATATATATACACACGATGTTTAACTTACGTGCTATCTGGAGGAGGACGGATCTGTATAAGAATGCGATCATCCGGATTAGCCGAAGCTTTCTAAGACATGATTAGGGCCCAGGCCCACCCAACCCGCAAGTCTTTGTGTTCGTTCGTAGACATCTATAAATAAAAATTTAGGATGTTAGTATAAGTTATAAATGAAAGGTACATAAACATGTCAGGGATATAGAGAACATCAGGATATGTAATTGTATGTAAACAAAAGGACAATAGGATAGGATAGTCTAGGCCACTAGGATAGTCTAGGCGTGTATATTTAAGTTACTTAAGGTTACTTTTAGCATCACCAAACTTTATTTAATCATCTAACTCATTTTGACTTATCAAAGCTCACTTTAGGCTTGAAAAGAGAGCTTAAATTGGTTTTCTTGTTGGCTTTATTAATGACCATGTTTGGGAATCATAACTAGCATGTATGAGCAACTTTGTATCTTCTCATAATAGTCCTTTAAGGTCAGGTACTATGAATTGTCCAAAATAGTCCATTTTTGGCTTTAAAATGTGATTTTTAACAAGTCTCATTAATAGTGTGGTTGAAGTTATGGTCATTGCCATCACATATACATGAATGCATATATGGCCATTTGACTTATATATGAAGATTTAGACAAGTATGGATATTTTAGAAACAACTCATTAATAGTGTGGTTGAAGTTATGGTGCTTGTGTTTGTGTTTGTACTTTTCATTTTCTTTCTATTCTAAGCTAAGCCATACTTATAGCATACATATTAATAGTGTGTCATTTTCTTTATCTTCTTGATCATGAATTATGGAAAACTTCTTTGAACCTTCTTCTTGATTGAATTATGGATAAACTTAATTCCTAGTTATGTTTTATGTTATACTCATGTTCAAGTTATATGGCCATTTGACTTATATATGAAAAAATTCATGAGTCTCCCTATAATATGGACTATCCACATGCACGAGGGCATGCATACTTGACCAATTTCAGCAAAATATAATCCCAACACACAAAACAGAATGTGCACAACTATAATTCAAGGCATACATGGTCAAATTCTATTGTTATATTCTGCAGCATACATGGTCAAATTCTATTGGATACAAAGACTTGACTAATCTGATTTATTCTGTTCAGGCTTTTGTTAAATTTCAAGATATCGTGTGCAGGATATCTAGGGGCAATGAAGGAAACTTGTTCATTTTGAAAATGGTGGATCCCTACTACAGGGTCCCTCTATAAAGTTTAGCTCTACAAATTTATTCTCAAATAACTCGGCTAGACCGTGTAGTGCTGTAGCTAACGCGTCAAGTTGAATACATTATTTTATGTGCAAAAACTATACATAAAGAATCAGATTAGTCAAGTCTTTGTATCCAATAGAATTTGTCCTTTTACATAAATTATTTTCTAAGAACTTTACAAAACTATTGATTTTACAAATATACATTAAATTCTCATTTTATCATCAAATCAAACATATGTATAAATTAGAGTACTAACAATGGGGATAAATTTAATTGTTAATATTTTTAGGATATATTTAATACAATGAGTCAATTTTATAATTATATTTAATTTTATGTATTGATATACATCACAATCGATCGTAATTAAATAAAAATCTTTAGAAATATATAAAATGATTTTTATATATATATATATATATATATATATATTTTCATTGATTATATAAGTGATAACAAATGTTGCATACAATATACTTCACAAAAGTAAATCAGTGTACTGTGATGGTGTTGTTGGCAGTTGTGGTGGTGGTGATGGTGGGTGGCGATGGTGGTTGTGGTGGTGGGTGATGGTGGGTGATTGTGGTGGTTGTGGTGGTGGGTGGCGGCATTTTCTCCTTTTCCTCTTCTCTTCTCCCTTTCTCCCTATTCTTTTCTCCTCTTTTTTTTCTTCTATCGATTGAGAGTGACGAATCGAACTGGAACCGTTAATTGAATAGATCGTGATCATTTATCGGACGATCGCACGCGTCGCTAATTTTAAATGATGTGGAAGTATCAAATGATCGCATGCGATCGCCGATGGTGAGTGGTCGCAAATAACTAAGGCGCCAATATTTTGTGCCAATTTTTGGAGGTAAAATGAACTTTATGAATCGAATAGCGGCGGGTTCGGTCATTTAACATACTCTAGCGACCAAATTCAAGGGATACGCTAATGGCGGTCGCTAGTAATACTTTCTGCGACCAAAAGTGCGGTCATTGATGTTTTTGGTCATTTATTCTGACATTTTCTTGTAGTGAATCGTGTCGGGTTCAACTCAGACTGGAATAGTTTGACTTGATACCGAGTCCTATGTGTGTTGTAGACTGATAAGATTATGTGTTATGTGTTTAGGTTATTCTATGTATATCTATATATATAATAGTATTATATTGTGATGATATTATTCTAATATTGGAGATCTATATTACTAATGTTAGGTCTTCGGATAAAGCGTTATAAATTATGTAGCAAAGAATCAACCAAGCTCGAGCAAGTTTTTTTACTTAACTCTACTAAGAGTTGTTTCATTCAGATATGCTTATGGATAATCATTGCTGATTGCCATTGTAGAATTGTACTCTGTACATATTGCATGTATAAGTCAGGTATGAAAGGCTGATCACCTTCATTACCATTCGATCCAGATATATTTGTTCATGTTATATACTTGTTCAGTCAAAAGTTTGTTCGTGCTAGTTCACAATTATATTGTTGAATTATAGCCAGGTTATTATTCAAATCTGTTCAATCATGATATATCGTTAAATTATTGAAATTAAACTTGCTGGGAAATCTTATGCTCACCCTTGCTATATCATGATAAACATTGCAGATTATGGCGAATACGTCGGATACAAGGAAATGTTAAAGACAGTTCCAACTTAAAGTTAATGTGTGCGATTAGATTTGTATAAGTATTGTATGATAATAATGTTGTTGTAAGTTAAATAAGTTATGTATTGTGTATAAGTTAAGGTTACTCGACCTTGGGGATTATGTGTAAGTTTAATGTATAAAAAATTTATGTTTATATCTTCCGTAAAATATAGAAATAGTTGTATAGAATGAGTGAACCGGATCCGCGATGATTTGGGACCCGGATTCGGGGGCCTCACAAAAACACCCTTCCAAAGTTGGGACGTTCACCTCACCCTCAATAGCTATAGACCACCGTGCTATTCCCCTATTACCGCCGCTTGACCCAGCTACACTCTTATTACCATAGTTACAGCGGAACGAGCAATCCATTAGAAGAGTCAAATAGACCACAAAGTCTATTATCTTCTCCATGTTAAAAGTCCACCAACAATGTTTTATCCTTGGAACATCCATCAACAGTTCCTCAAAAGAATAGTACTTCTGGCTGGAATTTCGGATGTAATGCCGAAGGAAACTTGCACTGAATAACAACTCTCAAAGTATCTAAATACTCACAAAATATGCTCGATAATATAGAGAGAGAAAACTTATGTTTCTGGTGTGATTTTCAATTCTAACTAAGCACCCTATTTATAGAAAAATGTTAGAACGCCAAAGGAGACTAAATTAATAAAATAATAATAATAAATTTTCTACGCATGCCAAGTTGCCAATCAAGACCAAATTATCAGCCATCATAAGTGGGGCCCACCAAAAATCAGCCAACTTTTTCCAACAACCAAAAGTGGGGCCCACCCATATTTTTAATCAAAATATTTATTTTTGAAACTTCAATAATTCATAATAAATAGCCCTTTTATCAGAAAAATTCATATCTCATGTCTATTCCATAGGAAATTGAATTCTCTACAACTTTGTAGAAGAAAGTTTTTCCAAATTCCAAACAAAAATAACCGAAATTCACATATAGACAATTTTCAACACCTCTTAAAATTCATAACAAATCATACGTTAATTTTTAACGGTTCAAAATTTGTGGACATATACTCAACTTATATATGTATAAAATATCAGAAATTTATAACGATCCAACGGTCAGATTAAAAATTATAATTCATGCAATATAGATTAAGAACACTGATTTTTCGGACTATGAGTCCTTTGGATCAGTTTTATTCAAACAGTCACCACGAAAAATCCACAATGAACTTTTGGGTTATTCCAATTTCTATAGATATCTTACTTCCAGGGCTTTCTTTTGATATGTGGTTCGTCTCCTAACTCATTATACACAAAGAGTTATGAATTTTACAAAATCAAGTAATAAACTAATTTTTTGAAAATTTCCAAATTTTGTTCTTCTTTTGATTTCTAGATTTCTCTCATTTGATTCATGCACCGTGAATTTAGTGTAAAAATATCACCATTATTATATTATTATATAACCACATTATACATTTATAATATAAGATAAAATATCAATTTTCAACAATTGACACTTTTATAAGAATGCCTCCATTCCGACAAAATACTGATAAAATACCTCAACATTAATTCCTTCATTTATATCCATACAAAAAAATATTTTCCTATCCATCATTTATATCCACATAAAATAAATTTTTCCTTATCATATAAATCAGTAATTAATTATTTATAAATAATATTATAGAATCACAATTATGATGACTGGTCATTCCCAGAAAGAGGGGCTTTCCGATAAGGATTTCTCCTTCATCGGCGCCGCAATTAGGTGACCAAACCCCTTCCTGATGTAACTTCCTTAGACATTGCCAATAACGCTATTTAACAGTATTATTCAAATAATATGAATTATTGATCTGATAATAGAGATACTGTGCAGTGCCAATTATTGAAACAACAATAATATAAAATATCAACGTAGCAATTATTGAATCAATAAAATAAAATATTGAACAGTAATTACTGTAACAATAATTGAGTAGTGCCTTCTAACGTAAGAATCAATAATCCAAAAATACTGTGCAATACCGTGTGCTACTGTGCAACGACGTGTATTACTGTATTTTAACCACCGGGTATTCCAACAGTGTTAACGGTAACAACTACACCGTTATTTATAAAAACTCAAACTTGTCGTTATCTTCATCCGACAAATATTCTGTTATGGGGCCCACAAATGGCTGCGCCGTCGTACGAATATTCCCCAACAACAAGAATATTCCACAACCAAACGAATATTCCTTCAACAACAATGAATATTTTATAACCACTTGCTTATTTTGCAAAATTTGCACATTTCACCCATAACTTT
This sequence comes from Panax quinquefolius, assembly GCA_020205615.1. Taxonomy (NCBI): domain Eukaryota; kingdom Viridiplantae; phylum Streptophyta; class Magnoliopsida; order Apiales; family Araliaceae; genus Panax; species Panax quinquefolius. The sequence goes on from CM035165.1 coordinate 54,102,215, forward strand.
AAACTTTTATCAACTTAACTATTTACTAAATAGAAAAATTGAATACTTTTATTTCATAAAATTTGGGGTCTTAGAATCTCCCCTCCTTATGAAATTTTGTCCCCGAAATTTACGTACCTGGTATTTCGAGGAGTTGAGAATACCTTGCTTTCAGATTCCATCTTCCTTGTCATCATGATTTCTCCATTGCTTATTCTAGAATACATCTTCAAAACAAAGGTTAATTAACATATCATCATTTGTCAATTTATCAAATAAGAAATTTTAGCTTAGGTAAGTCACATACTAGCTAAGTATATTACTCGTCTCTCTCCTCCTAGTTCTAGACTCAGATCTTCGCCAGCGATCATATCCCTAAGTTCAGATACCAAATGTAACGCCCCCAAAATAGGTCCAATCCACACAACCTATTCTGAGTCGGCACGAACTACACTCAATGCAATTTCCAAATACAAACTTCATTATTACAATTGTCGTGCAAAAATATGACAACACATATGTTGTGAGTTTTACTATAAATATATACCAACTGTGACTCTCATCCCTTTACCTGTATATCACATCACATTGATACCTTACAGTGGTACCTTACATAAAGGTACAATCAATAACTATTTTAGAAATTAAAATATTCAGAAAATGCTTAAGAAAACCTTCGTACATAGGAGACCATGCATTTAAATTATAATAAATATCATATGACTGGAGAATTATCTTTGGTTGACCCAATAGACCCCAAAGAAAAATGAGAAGATTGCTATCATGTTCTTTCCAATGGTGAGTCTTCTCTGGATATATAATTATCTCAATTGTCTCCAATTGAGAATTATATTTCAACCAAACTCCAAGATTATATAGGTAGTGCTCGTAGATATACTCAGCAAGTGGATGTGCACAACCATGTCTTATGATAACACGAAGTCGTATGTCATTAGACATCTTGTATGATAGTTCCAAAACACCCTTCCAAAGTTGGGTTCACCTCACCCTCAATAGCTATAGACCACTGTTCTATTCCCCTGTTACCCCCGCTTGACCCAACTACACTCTTATTACCATAGTTGCAGCGGAACGAGCAACCCATTAGAAGAGTCAAATAGACCACAAAGTCTATTATATTCTCCATGTTAAAAGTCCACCAACAATGTTTTATCCCTGTAACATCCATCAACAGTTCCTCAGCAAACTTTTCCAACAACAAAAAGTGGGGCCCACCCAAATTTTTAATAAAAATATTTATTTTTGAAACTTCAATAATTCATAATAAATAGCCTTTTTATCAGAAAAATTCGAATCTCATGTCTATTCCATAGGAAATCGAATTCTCTACAACTTTGTAGAAGAAAGTTTTTCCAAATTCCAAACAAAAATGACCGAAATCCACATACGAACGATTTTCAACACCTATTAAAATTCATAACAAATCATACGTTAATTTTTAACGGTTCAAAATTTGTGGACATATACTCAACTTATATATGTATAAAATATCCGAAAAGTACAACGATCCAACGCAATATAGCTTAAGAACACTGATTTTTCAGACTATGAGTCCTTTGGACCAGTTTCATTCAAACAGTCACCACGAAAAATCCACAATGAATTTTTGGGTTATTCCAATTTCTACGGTTAACTTACTTCCAGGGCTTTCTTTTGATATGTGGCTCGTCTCCTAACTCATTATACATAAAGCGTTGTGGATTTTATAAAATCAAGTAATAAACTAATTATTTTAAAATTTTAAAATTTTGTTCTTCTTTTGATTTCTAGATTTCTCTCATTTGATTCATGCACCGTGAATTTAGTGTAAAAATATCACCATTATTATATTATTATATAACCATATTATACATTTATAATGTAAGATAAAATATCAATTTTCAACAGTGGACACTTTTATAAGAATTCCTCCATTCCGACAAAATACTGATAAAATACCTCAGCATTAATTCCTTCATTTATATCCATATAAAATAAATATTTCCTTATCCATCATTTATATCCACATAAAATAAATATTTCCTTATCATATAAATCAGTAATTAATTATTCATAAATAATTTTATAGAATTATAATTATGACAACCAGGTCATTCCTAGAAAAGATGGGGCTTTCCGATAAGAATTTCTCCATACTGGCGCACAATTAGGTGACCAAATCCCTTTCCTAGACAGAACTTCCTTAGACATTGCCAATAATGCTATCTAACAATATTATTCAAATAATATGAAATATTGATCTGATAATGGAGATACTATGCAGTGCCAATTATTGAAACAACAATAATATAAAATATCAACGTATCAATTATTGAATCAATAAAATAAAATATTGAACAGTAATTACTGTAACAATAATTGAGTAGTGCCTTCTAATATAAGAATCAATAATCCAAAAATACTATGCAATACCTGGTATTATTCTTTGTGCAACGACGCGTGTATTCTTGTATTTTAACCAATAGGGTATTCAAACAAAGGTGTTAATCAGTAATAACTACACCGTTATTTATAAAAACTCAAACTTGTCGTTATCTTCATCCGACAAATATTCTGTTATGGGGCCCACAAATGGCTGCGCCGTCGTACGAATATTCCCCAACAACAAGAATATTCCATGACCAAACCAATATTCCCCGACAACAATGAATATTTTATAACCACTTGCTTATTTTGAAAAATTTGCACATTTCACCCATAACTTTAAACTTTTATCAACTTAACTATTTACTAAATAGAAAAATTGAATACTTTTATTTCATAAAATTTGGGGTCTTAGAATCTCCCCTCCTTATGAAATTTTGTCCCCGAAATTTACGTACCTGGTATTTCGAAGAGTTGAGAATACCTTGCTTTCAGATTCCATCTTCCTAGTCATCATGATTTCTCCATTGCTTATTCTAGAATACATCTTCAAAACAAAGGTTAATTGACATATCACAATTTGTCAATTTATCAAGTAAGAAATTTCATCTTAGGTAAGTCACAAACTAGCGAAGTATATTACTCGTCTCTCTCCTCCTAGTTCTAGACTCAGATCTTTGCGAGCGACCATATCCCTAAGCTCTGATACCAAATGTAACGCCCCCAAAATAGGTCCAATCCACACAACCTATTCTGAGTCGCCACGAACTACACTCAATGCAATTTCCAAATATAAACTTCATTATTACAATTGTCGTGCAAAAATACGACAACACATATGTTGTGAGTTTTACTACAAATAGATACCAACTGTGACTCTCATCTCTTTACCTGGATATCACCTCACATTGATACCTTACAGTGGTACCTTACATAAAGGTACAATCAATAACTGTTTTAGAAATTAAAATCTTCAGAAAATGCTCAAGGAAACCTTCGTACATGGGAGGCCATGCATCTAAGTTATAATAAATATCATATGACTGGAGAATTATCTTTAGTTGACCCAATAGACCCCAAAGAAAAACAAGAAGATTGCTATCATGTTCTTTCCAATGGCGAGTCTTCTCTTGATATATAATTATCTCCATTGTCTCCACTTGAGAATTATATTTCATCCAAACTCCAAGGTTATTAAGGTAGTGTTTGTAGATATACTCAGCAAGTGGATGTGCACAACCATGTCTTATGATAACACGAAGTCGTATGTCATTAGACATCTTGTATGATAGTGCCAAAACACCCTTCCAAAGTTGGGTTCACGTCACCCTCAATAGCTATAGACCACCGTTCTATTCCCCTGTTACCCCCGCTTGACCCAGCTACACTCTTATTACCGTAGTTGCAGCAGAACGAGCAATCCATTAGAAGAGTCAAATAGACCACAAAGTCTATTATATTCTCAATGTTAAAAGTCCGCCAACAATGTTTTATCCCTGTAACATCCATCAACAGTTCCTCAGCAAATTTTTTCCAACAACAAAAAGTGGGGCCCACCCAAATTTTTAATAAAAATATTTATTTCCGAAACTTCAATAATTCATAATAAATAGCCTTTTTATCGAAAAAATTCGTACGACGGCACAATTATTGGTGGACCCCACAACGGAAGTATTGTTATAGTTAAAAAATGATAAAATTATCTTTTTATAAAAATAACGGCGAAAGTTTTACCGTTAAACTATTGAACTACCCGGTAGTAAAAGTACAGTAATATGTGTGGCTGCATAGTAGCACACGATATTGATTATTGATGCTTACGTGAGAAGTCACTCAGTTATACTCAATTATTGCTACAGTAATTGCTGCATCATATCTCTCATATTATTGATTCAATTATTGTCACAGTATCATCTGCATAATATGTTATACTATTAAATCAATAATTGAGACGACAAAGTTATTCATATTATTATTTGTAATATTGACAATGTCTAGAAGTTCCGTCAAGGAGAGGTTTGGTCACCTAATTGCTTGCTATGATAAGGAGAAATCCTTATCGAAAAGCCCCCTTCCTCAGAAATCGACATGGTTGTTAAATATTGTGAGTTATAATATTAATGGTGAATAAGTTTGTGTTGATTAAAGATGAAATTGATAGTTCCATTGTGTTGGGATTATTAGTGTTAGTAGAAATCGACATCTATTTCGATAATAATGGATGTATGGAGGTTATATTGATCAATCGGGTAATTAATCGGATAAATGAGCAATTAATTGCTATTAATTCACATGCTTATAACTATGTGTTCACATGTGTGTACTATTGATTCACATCCATGTACTATTAGGGGAGGTGATGCAAGATTAATAATACTTGCATGACTAAATTAAAAATGGAGGTATAGATGAATGTACTATACTATAATTAGTTTTTCATATGATTATACTATTAAGTCACATAAATGAACTATTAATTCTCATTATTTACTATTAGGGAAGGTGGTGCAAGTTTGATAATACTTGCAGGAGTAAATTAAAAATGAAGAAAAAGAGGAAGGTATTATACTGTAATATTTTGAACCCCAAAACGTTCAATTATCGAAACTATATTTTCCTATAAATAGAAGCTCATTCTTCCTTCATTTGTCACCAATTGACTAAAGCTATAGAGCAATTATTATAGAGAGAAATTATACAGAGAAAGAAGAAGAGAAGTCTGCTACCTCACTATTCCAGTATCCAGTCTTCTTCTAAGGAAATGAGAACGTAGCCGGGACTAGTCGGGGAACGGAGTGATGGTCCAGATGATAGCACTAGTAGTCCTCACTATTCTGTTAAATAGTGTGACAATAAATGTAATGAGGACTCCATTGAGTGTGGATATTATCTAGATGACAATATTCTTATTAAAACTCTTAGATTATGTTTAGTCATATTTTACACGACTGTTGTATAATTAAGTTGTATTTGAATTTTCTACCATGTATTTGGTGACTCAAGATGGGTGATGTATACCTATTTTGGGGGCGTCACAGTTAGTATCAAAGCTTAGGGATATGATCCTTGGCTGAGATGTGAGACAAGAACTAGGAGGTGAGAGACGGGGAATTTCTTCGCTAGTATGACCTACCTAAGTTTATTTGGTATTTATTTGGTTGGTCAGAGTATAAGGATAATATGTGACATGTCAATTAACCCTTGTTTTGTGGCAGTATTTGAAAATGGCATCCGAAAATGTTGAGATAAGCAATGAAGCACATGAGACCGTTGAGTCACCAACGATCAATACCCAGGATAAGGTCCATCAGGATGGCAATAATCCTCAGGAAAACAACAACACTGACCAAATGATGAACGATGGAATGTTCAGAGGCTTTATGCATTTCATGCAACATCAGGCAAGAGCGGCTCCTGTCCAAAATGTAGGTGGAAACATTTGAAACTCTCAGATGATCACCGCTAAATAGTTCAAGGAGCTGGGACCACCAGAGTTTATTGGAGAGCCAAAACCACTTAAGGCGGAGACGTGGATAAAGCAGATCATCAAGATATTTGATGTCTTGTATGCTCTGAGGAGCAAAAGGTTCCCTTTGCCACCTTTATGTTGCGAGGAGAGGCAGACTACTGGTGGGAATCGGTAAAGCCTACTCAACATGCCGCACTGAAGATGTCTTAGGAGAAGTTCCAAGAACTATTCAATGACAAGTACTTTCCCGAAAGTATTCGTCACATGAAAGAGGTAGAGTTCATCAAGTTGGAGCAGAACAATATGATCGTGTCACAGTACGAAGCTAAGTTTGCCGAGTTGTCCTGGTTTACGTCTCACTTGGTTGATAATGAGGAGAGAATGACATGGATGTTTCTAAGAGGTTTGAAACCCGAGATACGTCAATATCTAATTTCTCATAAACTGTGTTTATATTCAGATGTTGTAAATAGGGCTCAGTTATTGGAGCGCGATAACGAGTCAACCCATCCAAGAGAAAGCAGCCGACAAAGTGATAATACCAGTGGTGGCAGTTATAGAAGCGGTGACAACAAACGTGGAGGGAATCAACATGCCAGAAATGGTAACCACTTTGGTGGTAATCATGGCCATGACAATAAGAATGGATATTTCAAGAAGAGGAGATTCAACAATGATGGAAAGACGTCAGCACCAACACCCGTTGTTAAGGAAGGTGAACGACCACCTATCGTATATTACAAATGTGGATGGGAAGGACACATCAGTCCAAACTGCGCGATGCAGTCCAAAGCGTGTTACAATTATGGAAACAAAGGTGACCTAGCCCGATTTTGTCATGCACTAAAGTCAAGTCCAGCTGGGATGGAGGAAATCAAAGGGTGTCCCAGACAAGACAAAACCGGTAGTTCAAGGGAGAGCGTTTTTTGTAACCTCCTAAAAAGCGAGAAATCCAAACGAGGTGATCATGGGTAAGCTAATCATAAACTCTAGTGAAGCTTATATCTTTATTTGATACAGGTTCTACCCATTCTTTCATTTCTCCTACTTGCGCTCAACGTTTAAATTTGACTCCAGAGAAATTAGACTTTGACTTATCGGTTGAAACTCCATTGGAAGAAACCTTCATTACATCCACTGTTTATAAGTCTTGTTTGATTCAAATCGGTAACCGCACGTTACCTGTCGATCTTATTTCCTTAAAAATACTTGTATTTGACGTGATTCTAGGGATTGATTGATTAACTACTCATCATGCTAAAATTGATTATTTTCGTAAGGTTGTTAGCTTTCATATTCCTAATTAACCTATTATGCAAATTCAAGCGACCAAACCATTAAAATCAATCATGGTCATCTCAAGCCATAAAGTTATTCATTTATTGAAAAACGGATGTCAAGCTTTCTTAGCTCATGTCACAGATTTAAACAAAAATACGTCAATTTTGAATGATATTTCTATTGTTAATAAATTTCCTGACGTATTCCCTGAAGAACTTCCCCCAGAGCATGAAATTGAATTTTGTATCAACCTTGAACCCGGTACAAAACCCATTTCCAAAGCCCCATATCAAATGGTTCCTATTGAACTTCAGGAGTTAAAAACCCAACTACAGGAATTGTTAGACATCGGTTTCATTCGTCCTAGTATGTCTCCTTGGGGTGCTCCTATTCTATTCGTGAAGAAGAAAGATGGAAGTATGCGACTTTGTATTGATTATCGGGAGTTGAATCATGTCACCATCAAAAATAGGTACCCATTGCCTCACATTAATGACCTGTTTGACCAGTTGTAAGGAGCCAAATTATTTTCAAAGATTCATCTTTGTTCCGGATATCATCAGTTGTAGATTAAAACTGATGACATTCCAAAGACTGCTTTCAGAATTCGGTACGAGCATTATGAATTCCTAGTCATATCTTTTGGATTGACTAATGCTCTTGCTGCCTTCATGGATATGATGAACCGAGTATTCAAGGAATATTTGGATCACTTTGTGGTTGAATTTATTGATGACATCCTCATATACTCCAAAACCCGTGAAGTCCATGAGCAACACTTGAGGCTAATACTCCAAAAGTTTTGTGAAAACAAGCTATATGCCAAGTTGAAGAAATGCGAGTTCTGGCTTGAGGAAGTTGCATTCCTTAGGCACGTGATATCAAATCATGGAATATCTGTTGACCCAGCGAAGATTGAAGCAATTCAAAGCAAGGAGCAACCAAAATCAGTGACCGAAGTACATAGCTTTCTCGGCTTAGCTGGTTATTATCGGAGATTCATGGAAGGATTTTCTCGAATCGCTACTTCATTAACTCAGCTGACTCAAAAAGATACAAAGTTTGGTTGGAGCGAGGAATGTGAGAAAAATTTTCAAGTACTCAAGAGAAGACTCATTTCAGTACCTGTTCTGACAATACCATCTGGCTCGGAGGGATTTGTCATCTTCAGTGATGTTTCAGGCAAAGGGTTAGGATGTGTTCTCATGCAACATAGGAAAGTCATAGCCAATGCCTTACGACAACTCAAAGAATATGAGAGGAATTATCCTACCCATGATCTAGAGTTGGCAGCAGTCATTTTTGCGCTTAAGATTTGGAGGCATTACCTGTATGGAGAGAAGGTGGAGATTTATACGGATCATAAAAGTCTCAAATATTTCTTCACTCAAAAAGAACTCAACATGCCGCAACGACGATGGCTTGAGTTATGGAAAGATTATGATCATACCATCCAATACCATCCTGGAAAAGAGAACGTAGTAGTTGCTGACGCATTGAGTAGAAGATCTTATGCGGGCACGCGTGCAATATTGTCAACGTAAAGGCCCATTTTGTATGACCTGAAACGGATGGAAATACAGCTAAAGACTCTAAGGACCCATGTGATGATGGCGAATATACGAGTGGAAACGAGTTTAATCGATAAAGTTAAAACTGCTCAAACCACAGACCTGGAGCTGATGCGTATGAGGAAGAAAGTGGGAGAAGGTGCTATGCCGGAAGCAAGAATCGATGAAGAAGGAATACTTCGAGTCAACTCCAGACTGTTTGTTCCTAACGATCTTGATTTAAAGTATAAAATCATGATGGAGGCGCACAACACACCGTTTTCAATCCATCCTGGGAGTACCAAAATGTATCATGATCTTCGATATACATTTTGGTGGAGCAATATGAAGAGAGAGATAGCGGAGTTTATCTCAAGGTGTTTAACTTGTCAACGAGTTAAGGCGGAGCATCAAGTACCAAAAGGTCCATTGCAACCACTTGAAATTCCAGAATGGAAGTGGGAGCACATTACCATGGATTTCGTTACTGGTCTTCCCAAGGTTTCTCAAAGCATAGATGCAATTTGGGTCATTGTTGATAGATTGACCAAGTCTGCTCATTTCCTACCTATACGAGAAACTTATACACCGGGAACGCCTTGCTCGTATGTGTATAAACGAGATTGTAAGACTGCATGGTATGCCAGTATCCATAGTTTCTGATCGAGACCCAAGATTCACTTCAAGATTTTGGGTTAGTTTGCAAAAAGCTATGGGCACGGATTTACGATTTAGCTCAGCATATCATTCTTAAACGGATGGGCAGTCAGAGAGGAATATTCAAACTCTTGAAGATCTATTAAGACTATGTGTCCTTGACTTTAAGGGATGTTAGGACAAGTTCTTACCATTGGTGGAGTTTTCCTACAATAACAGTTATCAAACAAGTATTGGCATGACTCCATTTAAGGCGTTGTATGGAAGAAAGTGTCATTCTCCAATATGCTGGGATGAGGTTGGTGAAGCAACGTTGTTGGGACTGGAGTTGGTACGTATGACTAAGAAAAAGATTCAAACGATCTGACAATGTATAAAAACCTCACAAGATCGACAAAAGAGTTATGCTGATCTTTATCAAAAGGACGTGGAATTCAATATTAGAGATCATGTGTTGTTACATGTTGCTCTATGGAAAGGAGTTACGAGATTTGGAAAGAGAGGAAAGCTCAATCCTCGATTCATTGGCCCATTTTTAATCCTCGATCGAGTAGGAACTGTGGGCTATAGATTCGCCTTACCGCCAAGTATGTCTTGTGTTCATAACATTTTTCACATATCTATGTTACGTAAATATGTTAAAGACCCGAACCACATTATTGAATTAGAACCAGACGAGATAGAGGAAGATTTAACGTATGAAGAGGTACCTGTTAAAATCTTGGATAAGAAGGATCATATTATACGCTCCAAGGTTATACCTCAAGTCAAAGTTTTGTGGAAAAACCACAATATTGAGGAAATGACCTGGGAGTTAGAATCTGAAATGAAATTAAGGTATCCTCACCTCTTCGACATACCAGGTACGCACCCTAATTTCAAGGACAAAATTTCATAAGAAGGAGAGGTTGTAAGACCCCAACTTTTATAAATAAAGATTAAATTTTCTCAAAATATATTTTTGAATATTATGGTGTGGATATGATATAATGTTATAGTTATGGGTAATATTTACAAATTTTGCAAAGAAAGCAAGTGGTTATATAATATTCGATTGGTCGGGGAATATTCGTTTTAATAGGGAATATTCGTACGACGACACAATCATTGGTGGACCCCACAACGGAAGTATTGTCATATTTAAAAAATAACAAAATTATCTTTTTATAAAAATAAGGCAAAAGTTTTACCGTTAAACTATTGAACTACCCGAATACAGTAATACGTGTGGTTGCATAGTAGCACATGGTATTAATTATTAATGGTTACGTGAGAAGTCACTCAGTTATACTCAATTATTGCTACAGTAATTGCTGCATCATATCTCTCATATTATTGATTCAATTATTGTCACAGTATCATCTGCATAATATGTTATACTATTAAATCAATAATTGAGACGACAAAGTTATTCATATTATTATTTGCAATATTGACAATGTCTAGAAGTTCATCGAGGAGAGAGGTTTGGTCACCTAATCATGCTATTAATAAGAAGAAATCCTTATTGAAAGCACCTCTTTCTGGAATGACTTCGGTTGTTAAATATTATGAGTTATAATATTAATGATGAATAAGTTCGTGTTGATTAAAGATGAAATTGATAGTTCCATTGTGTTGGGATTATTAGTGTTAGTAGAAATCGACATCTATTTCGATAATAATGGTTGTTTGGAGGTAATATTGATCAATTGGGTAATTAATCGGATAAATGAGCAATTAATTGCTATTAATTCACATGTTTATAACTATGTGTTCACATGTGTGTACTATTGATTCACATTCATGTACTATTAGGGGAGGTGGTGCAAGATTGATAATACTTGCATGACTAAATTAAAAATGGAGATATAGATGAAGGTACTATACTGTAATTTGTTTTTCACATGATTATACTATTAAGTTACATGAATGAACTATTAATTCACATTATTTACTATTAGGGGAGGTGGTGCAAGTTTGATAATACTTGCAGGAATAAATTAAAAATGAAGAAAAAAGGAAGGTATTATACTGTAATATTTTGAGCCCCAAAACGTGCAATTATCGAAACTATATTTTCCTATAAATAGAAGCTCATTCTTCCTTCATTTCTCACCAATTCACTAAAGCTATAGAGTAATTATTATAGAGAGAAATTATAGAGAGAAAAGAAGAAGAGTCTCGCTACCTCACTATTCCAAAGATCCAGTCTTCTTCTAAGGAAATGAGAACGTAGCCGGGACAAGTCGGGGAACGGAGTGACGGTCCAGATGATAGCACTAGTAGTCCTCACTATTCTGTTAAATAGTGTGACAATAAATGTAATGAGGACTCCATTGAGTGTGGATATTGTCTAGATGACAATATTCTTATTAAAACTCTTAGATTATGTTTAGTCATATTTTACACGACTGTTGTATAATTAAGTTGTATTTGAATTTTGTACCATGTATTTGGCGACTCAAGATTGGTGATGTATACCTGTTTTGGGGGCGTCACAGTAGAGCTCCATAGTTAAGTTGTATCCCACAACTTATGGCAGTCATGAGCTTGAGTTGCACCTCATTTACAGAATCGTGGCCGGAGCTCTTGCAGCATATACACTTCCCAATAATATCGGCAAAAAATTCATACCTCTAAGGAAACTCCTTCTTCTTGTATCCTTTGACAGTGGGGAATTTCTTGTGATGCATCTTTTTTAGGCCTTCATGGAAGTTAATGCCATCTATGAACGAGAACCCTTTAGATTTGAAGCCTAGGGCTAGGTTGATATCCTTAGTTCTGAGTTTGATTTCCACGTCCTTGACCCTCGTTGTAATAACATTATTTTCGAACGCCCCATTTCTGTAAAACACCTTTATTAGCTTCGGGTAGATCCAGGTGCTTGTACCCAGGGCTTCTTTGAGACCAGCCTTCTGTATCAATGACAAAGTTTTGTGAAATTTGGATTCAGCTGTTTTGAACTCATCGAAACAGAGTCTATAGCCAGAGATGACGTTGGAGGCTGCCATTGATTTATTTGCAAGGAGTATGGTTGTCTGAACTTTCTTAAGAGTTAGGGTTTCTGTTTGTAGAGAGAAAGAGAGAGATAAGCTTTTTGAACTTTTGATTTCAAAAAGGCGTTTTCAAACTGTACTTGTAACTTCCCTCTCTCCATTTTGCTTAGTGGGGTAGGTGTCAGAATTACGCCTTGGCTCTCTTAATCTGGTCGAGGAGGATTGTACTGATTTGCCCTTAGCTCCTTCTGAGCTAATGTGTCCTTAGGGAGGACTACGATCGTTGAGGTAGCCTTTGTGATTGTTGGTCTGCTCTGCGTTCATCTGTTCAACAATCATCGAGTCCGAATCAGAATTTGTCGAGTCCGCTTTCAAAGAATCGTCGTGCTCGAACTACGGTCGTCCGAGTCCGCTTCGGCAATCGTCGTGGTTCCGCCAAAGAATTGTCGCTATCTCGAACCTCGATCGTCTAGTCTGCCCGGGTCCTTGTGATGAACTTTTGACTTAGCATTCTTCCCAGTTTAAGATAACTAAGGAAGGGCCAATCTCACGGAGTGAATCAAGGGTTAGGTTTATTCCTGAGGCGCTTATCAGAGAGATTGCTTTGTTTTGAACTTTATCATCACATGATGCTCCTTTGTTTTGTTTATGGGGCTCTGCCATCGTTGAGTCTGCACTACGATCGTCGTGTTCTATGTCACTACAGCTCTACAATCGTGGACTTCCTTTGATTGCATCTACAATTTTGAACATAGCCTTTATATTGGTATGGTTAGCACCAACTAGATCATATTTTTCATGGTTGTAAGTTAAGCATTCCTAGATCACTTATTCGCTTGTTAAACCTGGATTCATCTAAAGGCTTTGTAAAGACATCAACAAGTTGATTTTCAGTAGGGATATATTGTAAAGATATGGTTCCATTTTTCACATGATCCCTAATGAAATGATACCTTATTTCTATATTCTTAGTCCTAGAATACATGACTGGATAATGAGTTATTGCTATTGCACTTGTGTTATCACAGTGAATAGGTATAGATTTGAATTCAAACCCATAATCTGCTAGCTGATTTTTCATCCATAGGATCTCGAAGCAGAGTCGCCAAAGAAGAATGTATTCAGCTTCTCCAGTTGAGGTAGATACTGAGTTTTTCTTCTTGCTAAACCAGGACACAAGTCTGTTTCCTAGCAACTGACATGTGCTACTGGTACTCTTTCTATCTATTTTACAGCCTGTAAAATCAGCATCTGTGAATCTTGTTAGTTCAAATGAGGACTCCTTGGGATACCAAAGCCCTGAGTGAGGTGTACCCTTGAGGTACCTAAAAATCCTCTTTACAGCAGTTAAATGTGATTCCTTAGGATTAACCTGAAATCTAGCACATATGCATGTTGCAAACATTATGTCTGGTCTACTGGCAGTTAGATATAGAAGAAAGCCTATCATATCTCTGTATTGAGTTATATCAATACTTTTACCTTTTTCATCTTTGTCAAGCTTGGTTGCAGGAGCAATTGGGGTTTTCATGTGAGAGGTTGATTCCATGCCATGCTTCTTAAGTAAGTCTTTAATGTACTTAGCTTGGTTTATGAAGATTCCTTCCTCAGTCTGCTTTACTTGCAGTCCAAGAAAGAAGTTCAGCTCATCCATCATGCTCATTTCAAACTTGCTCTGCATAAGCTTGGAGAATCTCTTACATAACTTTTCATCAGTAGAACCAAAAATAATATCATCAACATATATTTGAACTAATAGGACTTTGTCTTTATGCTGTCTAAGAAATAATGTGTTATCTACTCTTCCTCTAGTGAACCCATTTTCAATAAGAAAGTTAGTCAATGTTTCATACCATGCTCTAGGTGCTTGTTTAAGACCATATAAGGCTTTGTCTAATCTATAAACATAATTAGAAAGAGATGGATTGATGAAACCTGGAGGTTGCTCTACGTAGAATTCTTCTTGAAGTTCACCATTCAGGAATGCACTTTTGACATCCATTTAAAAGTCCTTAAATTTCATGTAAACAGCAAAGACAAGGAATATTCTGATGGCTTCTAGTCTGGCAACAGGTGCAAATGTCTCATCGTAGTCAATGCCTTCTTCCTGAGAGTAGCCCTTGGCCACTAGTCTTGCCTTATTCCTGGTTATTACTCCATCTTCATCCATCTTGTTTCTGAAGACCCACTTGGTTCCAATGATAGGATGACTTTTTGGTCTTGGTACCAATCTCCATACTTTGTTTCTTTCAAACTGATTAAATTCTTCCTGCATGGTTCTATCCAGCTGGAGTCTTCCATAGCATCCTCTATCTTCTTAGGTTCCATTTATGACATGAAGCTTAGATAAAAATATTCATTTTGGGTGGCAGCTCTTGTTTTGACTCTTACACTCGGATCTCTAATGATTAAGTCTTGAGTGTGATCTTTTGCCCATTTGTTTCCTGTTGGGACATCTGTCCTGATGCCTTCTTGTCTGAGGTCTTCAAGATATATTTCCGCTTCTTGGTATGGAGGTTTGTTGTCTTGCATAGGCCTCTCTACGATCTCATTTCCTTGCTCAACGATTTCACTATCTGGAACAACGATCGTAGTGTTGAGCTCGACGACCTCGTTCATGGTATCTAAACTGTAGGTTATAGTGTCTTGAAGTACTGTTTTGTCTAAGTCTGTCTCATCAAAGACGATGTGAATTGAGACTTCAACACTCAGTGTTCTTGTTAAACACTCTATAGGCCTTACTGTCTGTGGCATATCCAAGAAAGATTCTTTCGTCTGACTTGGATTGAAACTTTGTCAAATACTGCTTTCTATTGTTGAGAATGTAGCATGCACAACCGAATACATGAAAGTATCTGACACTTGGCTTTCTTCCTTTCCAAAGTTCGTAAGGAGTCTTCTTAATAGTAGAGTGTATGAGTGATCTGTTCTGTGTGTAGCATGCAGTGTAGATAACTTTTGCCCAGAAGTATTTAGGCAGATGGGCTGCTACTAGTAGAGTTCTTCCAGCCTCTATCAACGTCCTGTTCTTTTTCTCAGCTACTCCATTTTGTTGAGGAGTTCGTGGAGCTGAGAAGTTATGACTGATGCCATTGTCTGTGCAGAACTGGTCCATTTCTAAGAAGTCAAATTCTTTGCCATGATAACTCCTTATAGCCTTGATTTTCTCCTCTTTCTCGTTCATCACTAGCCTGAACATCTTGATCAGTTGGGAGCTTGTTTCATCCTTTGAGGTTAGAAAGAACACCCATGTGAATCTGGTGTAGTCGTCGACTATGACTAGTGAGTATCTCTTTCCTCCGAGGCTGGTTGTTGGAATTGGCCCAAATAGATCCATGTGGAGTAACTGCAGGGGCTTGTTAATTGAGTTGGCAGTTTTGCTCTTGAATGAGCTTCTGGTCTGTTTTCCAAGCTGACATACATTGCACGACCTTTCTTTAACAAAACTGAACTTGGGTAAGCCTACAACTAGATCTTTTGAGACTAGTTTGGACATGCTCTTGAAGTTGAGATGGAACAGTCTTCGATGCCATAACCAACTCATTTCTTCAGATGCTTTAGCCATAAAGCATATTGTCTCGTCTGAGCTTAGTTGACCAAAATTTACTATGTAGACATTTCCTTCTCATGTTCTGGTTAGCTTTACAGTAGATGTCTTCAGGTCTCTAACTTGACATTGATTGTTGAGGAATGTTACTTGATGTCCTTTGTCGCAGAGTTGGCTAATACTTAGAAGATTGTGTTGTAGTCCTTCCATATAGGCCACTCTACTGAAGGACACTGCACTACTTCCAGCTGAGCCATATCCTCTTGTCTTGCAAGAGCCGTTGTCTCTAAAGATGACTGAGGGACCTTCCTTCTCTATGTAGATAGACAGAAGGGCTTTGTTCCTAATTATGTGCCTTGAGCATCCACTGTCCAGATACCAGGTTGTGATCGTGGAGCTCTTTTCCTGTGGTAACATTAAACTTTCATTTTGGTACCCATACTTGTTTGGGTCCTACTTTGTTAGTACCTATGGGGACCCAAATCTGCTTGATTTTGGGTTTCACATGCATGGAATTATAATAGCACTTTGCAGCCTTGGGACCAACTTTATAGCACACAAAACATCTAATATGATCCATGCTTGTGTGTGTGTGAGAGTTCTTCCTCCATTTAGACTTTTGTTGATCTTTAGCCATCCTTCTGTTAAGCTGATTTTCCTTCTTCCACGTGTCCTTGTGTTTCATGATTCCAGAGGAGTGTACCTTACCTCTACTATACCTTCCCAGTTGGTTTGTAGAGTTGGTCTTACTCGACTCTACAATCCTTCAAGGTTGGTGAGTAGTGGATGGGTTACTCTTCTCTTTTTTGAAACCCAGGCCAGCATGAGATCCCTTATTCCTTGGAATATAGATTGAATCAGTAGAGCAGGGTTTGACTGACTCATCCTTCTGTGAGGATTTCACAAATACAATGCCTCTACTAAAACTTGAAGCATTACTAATTTTGGTTTCCTTTACCTTTTCTACACATGACTCTGAGGTAGATTCCCCAAAGCCTAAACATGTTCTGTCAGAGACATTTCTCTGGCTAGAGATCAGGGAGTCCATGGATGGAGAGGATTTATTCCATGTAGAGATTGTCTTTTCTAGTTCCTCAATTTTAGAGGTTAGACTTGACTCTCTTTGTGTATTGAGATCATTGGTTTGTTTTAAGAGCTTATTCTGAGATTCAAACTTGGGGAGAGAGTCAGTACTTAGAAGGGCTGTTTCCAGTTCTTCTTAAACTTTTTCTTTCTCCTTTTGAAGAAGTAAGTAGTCCTTAGACAGAACTCTAAACTATTTCATGTATTGATGCAAATAAGATTTTATGCCATGCATTGCGGTTCTTTAATCATCAATGTCTACATCAGAAGAGTTGAAGTCAAATACCTCATCTATACTTACTTCATGTATGTTGGAGTTCTGTTTGTTCTTTGTATTCTTGGCCATTAGGCAAAGATTTGCCATTTGAGGATCTTCATCATCTCTAGATTCAGGAGTTGAGTCATTTTCTGAGTCACTCCACGATCCTCCAGCTACAAGGCCTTTGTCTTTCTTCTGAGGCCTTTTGTTGCCTTTGTATTCCTTCTTTGGATGTGATTTCTTCTTTAGTTCTTCTCTGAGAGGTTTGTTGCAGTTGACAATGAAATGGCTAGGTTTCTTGCAATTGTAGCATAGAACATTCATTTACTCTTAGCTGTTGTAGTTGCTGACTTTCTTTGGCTTGCTGGTTTTTTCTTGACGCATGAACCTTCTGAGTCTTTTCACCAGCATTGCAAAGTCCTCATCATCATCTTCATCATAGTCAGAGTCAATTTTAGTGTTAACCTTGGAGGTGCTTTTAGTTGCTTTGAGAGCAACACCCTTATCCTCCTTTCTTCCTTCAGATAGAGTTTCTGCTCGTTGAGTCAGCTCCAGTTTGTATGTGAGAAGGTTGCCATATAACTGTTGAACAGTCATCTCATGGAGATTTTTCGACTCTCTAATAGCAGTGGTTTTGGCATCCTACTTGCTTGGTAAGGATCATATGAACTTTATGATTAGATCTTTGTTTGGATAGATCTTTCTATAGGCTCGTAGAGAGTTGAGCAGAGCGTTGAATCTTTCGTAGGTGGCAGTGATATTTTCTCCTTGAGCGTGTGCAAACATTTCATATTGCTGTGTCATTAGAGATTGTTTGTTTTCTCTGACTTCATTTGTTCCTTCATGCATGATGAGCAGTGCTTCCCAAACCTCCTTTGCTGTTTTGTTGTTGACCACATTTTCGAACATATCATCTTCTTGAGATTGAAACAAAATGTTCTTGGAATTTTTGTCGAGTTGAACATCTCTCTTCTCGTTGTCAGTCCATTCTCCTTTGACCTTGATCTGTATTCTGTTTGGGTCATCTGTGGTTGGTGCAAGCTTTGTAGGAACGTAGGGCCCATTTTGAACAGTTTCAAATAGATCTTCATCTATTGAATCCATGTATGCTTGCATCTGAACTTTCCAGTTGGCGAATTTATCTTTGTTGCACATAGGTGGCTTGCTGCCTCCTCCAGTCTTTGATTCACTTGGTAAGTGTGCCATTGGATCTACTTAAGCTTTGTAAGCTATATAATAGAACCTGCTCTGATACCAATTGTTAGTTCCTGGAGGCACAATAGTTATCTAGAAGGGGGGGGGGTTGAATAAATATTTAAAATTATTTTCGAAATACTTTGTTAGTTTTGTTAACGATTTAAACACAACGAAATTATGATTTGTTTACTCTCCCTTTTAGAAATATTGAGTTAATGAGAGTGAGGCAGTTATAACAGTTAAGGTAGTTATAGCAAGAATGTAAGAGACACGACAGTTTTAAGTGGTTCAGAGTACTTAAAGCTCCTAGTCCACTCTTCTACTCCTTGAGTAGGAAATACTCTTTTTCTCAGATCGTAGAGTTTAGCGTTGAGTGTTCTTGTGCGTTTTGTTCAATGCTTGCTTAGTAATCTCATCTGCATATGTTTTGCATTTATGTGATCCTTGAAATCTATCCGTTGAAGCCATTCGTTGAAGTATTAAATGTGTTTAACATTTCTAAACTTTGATGGAGACTTTTCTGCACACCTTCTGAATTTCATTCTGGCCCACTGACACAACAAACTGCTTTCTCACCTAACACCTGAAAAGGTGTTTTCCTATGTCCTATGGTCCTTTCCTTAGCTTCTTCAATACGTTTCTTTTGTTGCATACTAAGGATATCTTTTGTGCCGTTGGGACTGGTGAGGACTTCAACGTTTAAAACCCATTCCATATTTGTTGGAATTTGTCTCCAAACAAAAAGGTAAGGCTCGATGCTTTTTGACACAAGGCATATGATACTCTACGATCCAGATCGTGGTGTCTTGTCACCTTGGTGCTTGGTTTGATGAGAACACTATGATTTCTCTCAAAGGCTTGCACACTATGATCTTCACTTGCTTGTCTGGCAGACTCTACGTTTTCGAGAGCACTCTACGATCTCTGAGTGGGCTCGGCAAACGTTGGGACCACTCTACGATTTACAAAGAGGCCCTTCAAGGCAGGTACACTATGATCTTTGATGCTCCATGATTCTGCCTTGGCTTCTGCAAGCTCGATAGACTACGATCTTGTTGATGCCTATCTATTACATTTCAAGATGTAGATCAACGTAACATCTTTGATCTCTTCATCTATACATTCGATTATAGAAAGACAAACATTAAAAGCTTATATCAACCTAACAAATTTTGATCTATCACGAAGTCCTTGTACATATATTCCTTGAAGGACTTTACATATAATCATGAGCATTTACTTTAAACATCAAATCAAAATATGCACTCTCCCAAAAGCTTGATCACCAATTCTGTGTGGATTTGTATGGATTCGAGAGATGATGTATGAATCTAGACTTAGTCACTTTAGCATGTGTTCTTGAATTCTGTTCTTAAATGGAATCTTGATGAATGTTAGGGTAGAGATATGCTTAACATCACATGTAATCGGGTAGAGAACTTGAATTTAAACCTTACTTGATTGTAATTCACATAGAGATATAGTGAATTAGTTGATTAGGGTGTTTCGCTTAATTCTATCTAATTTGTGGATATAAGTTAATATGGTATTAGTGCATGGAGAGATGGTTAATTCTACTTAAGTGTTCTTTATTAATAAATTGAGGTAGTGAATTGAACTAGCATAAGGTGTAATAATCGGAGTGAGACTTAAAGCGAAGTTGTAAGCTTAATTCTCCAATATTTTCTTGAAGTTACGGGTTTTAAGTTGTGTTGATTGCTTGGTATTTTTAGTTTCTTAGTTATTGTTAGTTATAATCATTGATTTGGATAGTTTAATAAAATTTGGATTAATAGGAAACTGGTAATTGTTAGGATTAATTTCATACTAATCTCTGTGGGAATGATACTTTTACTTATCATTATATTACTTGTTAACCACGTGCACTTGTGTGTGAGCATAATTGGAAATACGACCAACAAGTTTTTGGAACCGTTGTCGGGGATAGTATTGAGTTTAACATTTTTCAATATCAGTTTAATTAGTTCGGTTTTACTTAAACAATTTTTCTTTTGTTTTGTTCTTTCCTATTTTAGGTTATTTTAGTTAGTTTATGCAAACTCGGTCTAAGAAGCCAGACTTTCTTCCTTTCGAGGACGATATCGAGAAATGGTTTTAAAGGATAAGTAAGTGGATTAAAGACACAAAGGAAAACTTTGTGAACTCTGAGAAGGAAGAAATAATGGCTGCAGAAGATCAAAAAGCGTTGAGGGATTATGTTACTCCTAAGGTGACTGAGCTTCAGTCGAGTATCACTAGGCCGACGATTGCTGCAAATATTTTTGAGATCAAGCCTGAGACTATTCAGATGATTCAGAACTGAGTTCAGTTTGGGGGATTAGCCAACGACAATCTGAATGAGCACTTGGTTAGCTTTTTAGAAATTTGTGACACCTTTAGATACAATGGGGTGTTAGATGACGCAGTCATACTTCACTTGTTCCCGTTCACACTGTGGGACAAGGCGAAGAGTTGGTTACATTCTTTACCACCATGTTCGATAACTACATGGGATGACCTTGCTCATAAGTTTCTGGCTAAGTTCTTTCCACCAGCCAAAACTGCTAAGATGAGAAACGAGATCACCATGTTTAAGCAGTAGCATGGGGAGTCATTGTATAAGGCATGGGAGAGGTACACGGAACTACTCAAAAAGTGCCCTCATCATGGACTACCTAAATGGCTGCAGATGAATACGTTCTACAACGGGTTAAATGGGAATCTTAGGACAAGCATAGATGCAGCTTCGGGTGGAGCGTTTATGGCTAAGAACTATGAGGAGGCATATGAGCTAATAGAAACAATGACAGCTAATAACTACCAGTGGCCTACAACGAGAATGACATAGTCCAAGGTAGCTGGGGTATTAGAGGTAGACGGGGTAAAGGTGTTAGCGGCACATATTTTAGCCTTATCAAAGAAAATGGATGCTCTGATAGGTGCACAACCACATTAGGTGGCATACGTTTGCGAATTATGTGCAGGAGAACACCCTATAAAACAGTGTGCCATCAACCCAGTATCGGTACAGTTTATGGGCAGTTATAATAGGGTTCCACAGAATATGTATCAAAATGCCTACAACCCGGGGAATAGGATGAAAGTATTATGCATACAAGCCAATCATGTATGATGATAAAGCATATACTGTGTAATCAATCTTATTTATTTATTAATAAAAGAATTATTTATTAAAGGCATTTATTATCTACACGGTCTTCGTTTTTAATAATATGTGATAAACCCATAGTTTTAAGCAACGCTTTTAGAATAATGATGATGATCATTCTAATGAGATCTAAATTCTTAGAAAGCTTAAAACTAAAATAGTTCCCAATCATTGGATTACTAAATTGGGGATTAGTGAATCCGGATAGATTGGTACAAACGTTGCTTGCTCATTGGATGAGGATGATTGATCTCATGATCATTTGTGTGGAGACACTAAAGCAAATATGTAGGTGCTTATTAGAGAATAAGTTCACTGAACGTGACTCGCTAAGGAATACCTAATGGAGTTTTACTTACACCGTCAATAGGAATTCTCAGTAGTGATAGTAGTACAAATGATCCTTAGACTTGAGATCATCATAGTATCTTATATATAATGAATTACACTTTGACTTATTCCTTAAGACTCTTAGAGTATATCAAAGGGTATGCTTGGGTGTAATAAGTTATATATGAAGATAATGAATGATCAATAAAGAATCTACCACTTCTAGTAAAAGGAGAAATGTCCTATGTGATTCGATAAATGACAACCCAGAATCCTTGGCGAGGTGGAATGAAATTAGAAAGTAGTTTCTAATTTGCATTCATTGGGAGTTGTTCATTTAGGAATCGAAATACATATAATTAAATAAAATAAGACTTGACAAAGAATTCCATGTCTTATATTTAATTGGGACATAGTATGGTGGAAGGATTGAATTGTACGGAACTATTAACTCAAAGGTTCTTTTATGATTAATGTTGAAATCTATATTATCCGGAAAGTCGCTGATCGCTAGGGAGGCTTATCCTATTGTAGAATAAATATTATTTATTTAAATAAATTATTTTTTTAATTTATTTATTTAAATGAGATTAGAATTGTTCTAATTGATTTATTCACAACCTGTTTAATATGGAGAACCTAAAGGGTCACACCATAAAAGGAAGAATAATTATTTAAGAAGTTAATGGCATAATTGTAATAATGTATTAAGTATATTTAATTTAATCTATGGTGATAGAATAAATTAAATAGCTTAATATTTATTATTTAATATTTTAGAAATATTAAATATAAATTAATAAGAGGAGTCTTATTAATATTATTATAATTATTATTATTTTAATTTCTAAAAGGTTTAGGAATTAATTTAATATTAGTACTCTCATTTATTCCTAATTGGATTAGGAAAGAAAATTAGTTAAAGGAGTTTAACTAATTATCCCTAATAGGATTAGGGGAGCCCATTTAATTAAAAGAGTTTAATTAAATAAATAATACCTTATTTTAATTAAAATGGGGTTATATAATATCTTTATAAGAGGAGTCTTATATTAGATATGAGATATCGTAATTCCTAGATTTGGAGAGTACACCCTTTTCTTATTCGGATAGGAAAAACTAGGGTTTGAGCCAAATCCTTCTTCTTGAAAAATTCCTCTTCCTTGGTGGATCACTATAGAGGCCACACACTTGGGTGGCTTACATTAATCAAAGGAAGGAATCTACCCGAGATTCAAGGAGATCATGAGAAGTAGGAGGTGAACTCGTACTGAGGAAGCTCGTTTCTACAAGGGTATGATTTCATAATTTCTTATTCTTCGCTTAATTAATAATATGCATAAAGGATGATCCGGGTAATTGGTTTGTGAAAATTTTAAAATCGATTTTATCTCGCTTAGCTAAATTTTTGCAATTTGATTGCTACTTTGATTTTCACGAAAACCTAACAAAGGGTATCATGAGCCAAACTTTATGTGAATTATTAATTATTTAGATTCTAAATATGTATGGGTATGTATTTAGAATAATTTATTGGGCATAATTTGTTGTATAAAATTATTATTTTATGAAAAAAAAAGGAAAAACCGAACATGGCAGTCACTTTAATTTACAAGAAATCCGTGTGGAATCCGTGAGGCAGATTAAACCGTGACCTGCTGGCTGCTGTCACGTTGACCGAACATGGATTTATTTTAGTCAAAAAGTGAGTCCGGTTTTGATGTGTTCCGTGGCAAATTAAAGCAGTCCGGTTTTGATGTGTTAGCAAAGGAATTCGGTAACAGTAGTATATATATATATATATATATATATATATATATATATATATATATTGCAAGCAATTTTGCAAAGAAAGTCCGGCCACTGATAATAAAATAGGACTTTTATTATTTTATTATATATATATATAATTGTTATATATATATATATATATTAATTTTAATAATTTTATAATTAAAATAAAAGAGTTTATTTTAATCTTGAAATTGGATTTCATGCAACATAAAATTGCCCATTAAATGATACTCATATATATATGGAATGTTTTTATTTATTGATACATATGATGATATGTATGATAATAAATGGGATTGATTATGGACAATTTGACCAATATGATTGGATTTATTTTAGTTGGATGTTTGAATGAATGGGTTTTATTAAATGGGGTCTCACGCGTGCCTGCCTTTTTACGGTTTTCTTCTTGATGTAAATTCTATCTCTCTCCTATGTACTTCCCTCGATCACGATCAAGGTTTCATTTAAATTAAATAGTTTAATGTAATAGGATTAGTTAGAATTTTTTTTGAAGAACCTAGGAGATCAAGGAGCGCTTGAAGACCCGTTTGTAATGGAGTCCCAGGTTTAAATGTAATAGTTATATTTAAATGTTTATTCTTTGCACCCTAGGGTTTGACCTTTTGGTTCACTTGGTGGCTCTAGTGAACCAAACTAGAATAAAAGTCCATAATCAATCCGGAATAGAATATAGTATTCTATATGTGCATGCTAGTATTATATATATTATATATTATGCAAACATGCTTCGCATGTTTAATAATATGACGCGATTTTATATATATATTTGCATGCGCGCTAAAACAAGATGAGACAAATAATAACAAATCCTCAAAGTTTTTATTATTAAGTCTTAAGCGCTCAAAGATATTTAGAATATCGAACGTCGCCTTTCTAGCATGATAAAATTAATAGAGTATTAAATATTTAATATGAGTTTGTTGTGTCACCACAAGGCAAGTATTAAGTATTTAAGATGTTAATTTATCACATTTGATGCTTATAAAGAAAATTGAACAATATTGTTTTGTTGTGTCACCACAAGGGCGATATTTTTTTTTGAATATATGGAAGTGCTAGGTTGGACTTAACTTAGATAATTTTGATTCGGATGTGCCACCACTTGATCAAAATAATCCAAGAGGCAAAACATAAGGAGTTACATGTTGATGTAATTGACAAGGAGTTGTCTACCTATTTATTTATATATAGTTTGTTGTGTCACCACAAGGCTATATATATTTGAAATGGGATCCTTATTCTCACTAGCAAAAACTTTAATTAGATTTTGCTTAACTATATATATATATATGAGGGTAATATAGTTTGAAGAAAATAGTGAGAGATACCAATATAAAATAAGACCTAATTTATTTTGGTAATTAATAAATGAATGTTTGCTAAAATATTGTCTTTTTACATGCGTAATTTTTTGAAAATGTCACATTCACTAATTTCAACTCGAAGCATACTTGATGCTAACAAACCGATTCCGGACCAAACTACACCTGACCGGGTTAAGGAATCGAGAATTGTTCTCATTCTTTGAAAAGATTTCTTATGTCCTAAATTCGCCTGCACTGCAAAAAAGTTGCGAGACGACCTCCGAGGAAGAGATTGCTACTTTTAAACAAAGGGCAAGATGATGCATCTGTGGCTCAATGCATCATGCTCGCATCCACGAGTAACGAGCTTCAAATAAGAGATGAAAACATGGATGCTCCTACTATGCTAACTTTCTGCACCTTGGAGAGTTGTATGGTGAGTAAAGTAGGACCGCTAGATATGAAATATCTAAGGAGCTCTTCCGATCTCGGATGACCGAGGGCACTACTTGTTGAGACTCATGTCCTAAAGATGATCAATCTGATTGAACGCTTGGGACAACTTGGATTTCGTCGTGGATGGGGAGTTGAGTCAAGATTTAGTCTTGCAGTCACTCCCGGACACCTTCTCACAATTTGTTGTGAATTTTCACATGAACAAGTTGGATGTCGACTTTCAAATTACTTAACATGTTGAAAAAGCTGCTCAAGGTCACTTCCCATCCAAGAAGAACCATGTCTTCTTGGTGGATGATTCTTCCAAGAAAAGGAAGAGGCCCAAGGTATCTTCCGAAAAGAAGAAATCCAAGAAGGCTAAGGGAAAGGCGAAAGTGAAGGATCAAAAGAAACTCGATCCAAATTAGCAAAGGAATTTGCTTCCATTGCAATAAGCCGGGTCATCGGAAGAGGAACTGCAAGGATTATCTTGCGCAACAAAAGCGTAAGAAGCTTGGAGAAGCTTGAATCCTAATCAAGGTTTGTTTATGATTGAAATTAATTTTTCCGAAAGTCAATCTTCTACTTGGGTATTGGATACCGGATGTGGTTCTCACATATGTAATAATATGCGGGACCGGTCGTAAGTAGAAAGTCGAAAGCAGGATGAGGTCGCCCCTACGAGTGGGAAATGGAGCAAAGGTTCTTTGCATTAGTTTAGGGACTTATTGTTTAGCACCTCGCTACGGCAAGTTCATTAATTTAAATAATTGTTATTTTGTTCCAAATATCATTAGAAACATTATTTCTATCTCTCATATTGATATGGATGGTTTTAATATTATAATAAAGAACAACAGTTGTTCCATTTATAATGATAATGTTTTATATGGTGTTGGTAATTTGCGAAATGGACTTTATATACTTGACTTGCATGAAAATATATTTCAAATTGAACAAACTAATAAAAGGAAAAGAGATGATGTTAATTATACCTTCATGTGGCACTCGTAGACTTGGTCATATTAATGAAACAAGATTATCCAAGTTGCGTAAAAGATGGGCTCCTAGAGCTATCGATTATGAATCATATCCAACACCGTGAATCTTGTCTCATGGGTAAAATGACTAAATCTCCTTTTAGTGGAAAAGGAGAAAGAGTTACTGAGTTGTTAGCGTCGGTACACACGGATGTATGTGGACCCATGACAACGAATCGCATCGAAGAGGGTATTCTTATTTTATTACATTCACCGACGACCACTCAAGATTTGGATATGTGTATTTAATGAAATACAAATCAATCATTTGAAAAGTTCAAAGAGTTCGAAGTGAAGTAGAAAGCAAACCGGTAAGAGTATTAAGATTCTTCGATCTGATCGAGGAGGTGAATACTTAAGTGGTGAGTTTCTCAATTGTCTCAAAGAAAATGGTATAATCTCAAAATGGACTCCACCAAGGACGCCACAGATGAATGGTGTATCTGAAAGGAGAAATCGAACATTGTTGGACATGGTTCGATCTATGATGAGTTTTACCGACCTTCCAGTTTCCTTCTGGGGATATGCCCTAGAATCGGCTGCATACCTACTTAACAAGGTACCTACAAAATCCGTCCCCAAAACCCCATATGAGTTATGGACAGGGAGGAAACCAAATCTTAAGCATGTTAAGAATTGGGGTTGTCCAGCTTATGTCAAAAATTTTGAAAATGATAAGCTGCAGACTAGATCTGATAAATGTAGATTTGTGGGATACCCTAAAGAAACATCGGGGTATTATTTCTATCATCCAACTGATCAAAAGGTGTTTGTTGCGAAACATGCTGCCTTCTTGGAAATGGAGTTTATCCTTGAAGGGGTCAGTGGGAGTAAGATATATCTTGAAGAAGTTCAAGAACCACAAAATACTACAGATCAAAGTGAGGTACCTAACCAAGTAGAGATTCCTTCTGTACCACACCCTATTCGTAAATCTGGAAGAGTACCAAAGATACCAGACAGGTATGGACTTGTCATAGAAGATGACAATGAGGTACGCATCATAGATGATGATGATCCATTGAATTACTAATAGGCTATGAGTAGTAAAGACTTGGGAGAAGTGGCAAGAAGCCATGAAATCTCGAGATGGACTCCATGATGAGAACCAAGTATGGACTTTGGTTGGTCTCACCACCAAGCATTGCCTATTGGGTGTAAATGGGTCTTTAAAAGAAAGATCGAGCAGATGGCAAGGTAGAGACTTATAAGGTCTGATCGGGTTGCAAAAGGTTTCAAACAAAGACAAGGAGTTGACTATGACGAAACCTTCTCACCAAAGAGCAATGCTCAAGTCCATTCGGATTTTGCTTATGATCGCAGCCTTACCACATGACTACGTAAATCTGGCGATGGATCGTAAAAATGGCCTTCTCAATGGAAAACTTGAGGAGGATGTATATGACACAACCAGAGGGATTTGTTTCAAAGGTTGTAACAAATCAAGTCTGAAGCTACAACGATCCATTTATGGATTAAAGCAAGCTTCTCGTAGGTGGAACATCCGTTTTGATGAGACAATCAAAAAGTTTGATTTTATCAAAATGAGGATGAACCATGTGTGTACAAGGTTAGTGGGAGCGCTTATTTCATTCCTTGTATTATATGTTGATGATATATTACCGATAGGGAATGATATTCCTATGCCGCAAAACAATTAAAATCGGTTATCTAAACACTTCTCCATGAAGGACTTGGGAGAAGCATCCTATATTTTGGGGATAAAGATCTATAGAGATAGATCTAATAGGATGCTTGGCTTATCCCAAGGAACGACATTGACATGATGCTAAAAAGGTTTAGCATGGAAGATTCCAAAAGAGGTCTCATGCCGATGAGCCATGGAATACATCTCTCCAAGAAACAAGCCCCAAAGACACCTGAGGAGAGAAACCGTATGAGTAAGATTCCTTATGCTTCAAAGAATAGGATCTATCATGTACTGTATGATATATACTAGACCAGATGTCGCCATGCACTTAGTGTAACAAGCGGATATCGGTCGAATCCGGAGAAGAACAACTCTTGGAAGCGTTGAAAAATATCCTAAAGTACTTAAGAAGAACTAAGGATGTATTTCTTGTCTACGGTGGGTCTGAATTAAAACTAGAGGGCTTCACAGACTCAAGTTTTCAAACGTACCAAGATGACAGTAAATCCGTTTTCGGGGTATGTGTTTACCTTAAACGGTGGCGCAGTGAGTTGGAAAAGTTCCAAGCAAAGAAACGATTCTTTCGATTCAAAGTGATGAGCGCAGAGTACATAGTCGCAAGTGAAGTTTGCAAAGGAAGTCGCTTTGGATGAAGAAGTTCATTCCCGAACTTGGTGTGGTTTCTAGCATTAAAGGACCAAGTGCCTTTATTCTCAGTGACAACATTTGAGTGTTTGCACAAGCTAAGGAACCCGTGTCTCATCGTAAATCCAAACACGTGTTCATGGCGATTTCATTTGATCAGAGAGATCATTGAAAGAGGAGACGTCACCCTAGAGCGTGTGGACTCTCAAGACAATATTGCAGATCCATTTACTAAAGCGTTAACACAACAGCAGTTTGATCGTCACTTAGAGAAGATGGGTATGAGATACCACGGCGATTGGCTTTAGTGCAAGTGGGAGATTGAAAGTATTATGCATACAAGCCAATCATGTATGATGATAAAGCATATACTGTGTAATCAATCTTATTTATTTATTAATAAAAGAATTATTTATTAAAGGCATTTATTATCTACACTACGGTCTTTGTTTTAATAATATGTGATAAACCCATAGTTTTAAGCAACGCTTTTAGAATAATGATGATGATCATTCTAATGAGATCTAAATTCTTAGAAAGCTTAAAACTAAAATAGTTCCCAATCATTGGATTACTAAATTGGGGATTAGTGAATCCGGATAGATTGGTACATACGTTGCTTGCTCATTGGATGAGGATGATTGATCTCATGATCATTTGTGTGGAGACACTAAAGCAAGTATGTAGGTGCTTATTAGAGAATAAGTTCACTGAACGTGACTCGCTAAGGAATACCTAATGGAGTTTTACTTACTTGTCAATAGGAATTCAGTAGTGATAGTAAGACAAATGATCCTTAGACTTGAGATCATCATAGTATCTTATATATAATGAATTACACTTTGACTTATTCCTTAAGACTCTTAGAGTATATCAAAGGGTATGCTTGGGTGTAATAAGTTATATATGAAGATAATGAATGATCAATAAAGAATCTACCACTTCTAGTAAAAAGGAGAAATGTCCTATGTGATTCGATAAATGACAACCCGTGAATCCTTGGTTAAGGTGGAATGAAATTAGAAAGTAGTTTCTAATTTGCATTCATTGGGAGTTGTTCATTTAGGAATCGAAATACATATAATTAAATAAAATAAGACTTGACAGTAATTCCATGTCTTATATTTAATTGGGACATAGTATGGTGGAAGGATTGAATTGTACGGTAACTATTAACTCAAAGGTTCTTTTATGATTAATGTTGAAATCTATATTATCCGGAAAGTCGCTTGATCGCTAGGAGGCTTTATCCTATTGTAGAATAAATATTATTTATTTAAATAAATTATTTTTTAATTTATTTATTTAAATGAGATTAGAATTGTTCTAATTGATTTATTCACAACCGGTTTAATATGGAGAACCTAAAGGGTCACACCATAAAAGGAAGAATAATTATTTAAGAAGTTAATGGCATAATTGTAATAATGTATTAAGTATATTTAATTTAATCTATGGTGATAGAATAAATTAAATAGCTTAATATTTATTATTTAATATTTTAGAAATATTAAATATAAATTAATAAGAGGAGTCTTATTAATATTATTATAATTATTATTATTTTAATTTCTAAAAGGTTTAGGAATTAATTTAATATTAGTACTCTCATTTATTCCTAATTGGATTAGGAAAGAAAAATTAGTTAAAGGAGTTTAACTAATTATCCCTAATAGGATTAGGGGAGCCCATTTAATTAAAAGAGTTTAATTAAATAAATAATACCTTATTTTAATTAAAATGGGGTTATATAATATCTTTATAAGAGGAGTCTTATATTAGATATGAGATATACGTAATTCCTAGATTTGGAGAGTACACCCTTTTCTTATTCGGGATAGGAAAAACTAGGGTTTGAGCCAAATCCTTCTTCTTGAAAAATTCCTCTTCCTCGGTGGATCACCTATAGAGGCCACACACTTGGGTGGCTTACATTAATCAAAGGAAGGAATCAACCCGGAGATTCAAGGAGATCGCATGAGAAGTAGGAGGTGAACTCGTACCTGAGGAAGCTCGTTTCTACAAGGGTATGATTTCATAATTTCTTATTCTTCGTTTAATTAATAATATGCATAAAGGATGATCCGGGTAATTGGTTTGTGAAAAATTTTAAAATCTGATTTTATCTCGCTTCCGCTAAATTTTTGCAATTTGATTGCTACTTTGATTTTCACGAAAACCTAACATAGGAATCATCCCAACTTTTCGTGGAGCAACAATCAAATTTAGTAGGCTCCACGACCATCCTATCCCCAGGGTTTCAAAATCAGAATCAACATGCAACTCCACAACATGAGAAAAAGTCAGATTTGGAAGAGCTACTGTTGAAGTACATAGCAGGCAATGAGGCGGCCATGAAAATGCAAGCGGCCGCGATTAAGAACTTAGAGAATCAGATTGGAAATCTTGCATTGGCTTTGAACAACAAGCCTCAAGGGACATTGCCGAGCGATACAGAAAAGAATCCAAGGGGAAATCACGAGCAGTGTAATGCTATTACACTTAGGAGTGGTAATGAATTGGGTTCTAACTTGGATAGGAAAGCAAGTACAGATGATGATTATGAGAATGAAGGGAATGATTTAGACAAAAAATCTATGGAGAAAGTGGTGGAAAAGCCAAAGGAAGACAAACAGAATAAAGTTACATACCGGTACCTTTTCCCCAAAGATTAGAAAGTCAAAAGCTAAAGGATCAATTTTCAAGGTTTATGGACATATTCAAGTAGTTGCACATCAACATTCTGTTCACCGAAAAACTTGAGCAAATGCCACGTTATGTTAAGTTCATGAAAGAGATACTTTCAAATAAACGCAGGCTCAAGGAATTCGAAACAGTGGCGTTGACTGAAGAATGCAGCGCGATTCTGCAGAAAAAGCTCCCCCCTAAATTGAAAGATCCGGGGAGCTTCACAATTCCTTGTGCGATTGGCAATCAAGATGTGGGGAGAGCTCTATGTGATCTAGGAGCGAGTATAAATGTTATGCCACTATCCATTTACCGAAAGCTGGGGTTAAAGGAAGCAAAACCAACCATCATCAGTCTACAGCTCGCAGATAGATCATTAACATATCCACTAGGAATAGTTGAAGACGTGTTGGTTAAGGTTGACTCATTAATTTTTCCAGCTGATTTCGGGGTCTTAGATTTTGAAGAAGATAAGAATATCCCTATCATATTGGGACAACCATTCCTTGCAACTGGAGGAACATTAATTGACGTGCCTAATGGGGAATTTATCATGAAAGTGTTCTATCAGGTAGTTAAAGTGAAAGTATTCAAGGAAATTCCAATTCCTACTGACAAGGAGGAAAGGGATGTGAACGAGGTGTCTACACATGTAAAGTACAAAGATTGCAAAGAGGTTGGTGGTATAAAAGCTTTGATCGAGGATATAAAGTCAAATTCAATTTCAGAAACGCAGTTGAACGGGTATGCAATAAATCATTGTTGGTGTTGTGCGATAAATAAACAACATGCTGAGAAGATTCCAACCGATCCAGGCTAAAATAGGGAGTATGTCGGGCTGAAAGACTAAAAAACAAGCGCTAATTGGGAGGCAACCCAATTTTACTTTCATTTACAGTATTTCTAAGTATGATAGTCAATTTGTAATTTAGAGGGTAAGTTTAGTATCGAGTAAGTTTATTTCGGTCCATTAAGTTGTTAGTTGAGTAATGATTTCTAGTTAATTCAACCTTACATGTTCAATGTTCACGATGTTATCTTATACTTATGATTTAAATGTGTTTCAGGTACTTGGGAAGCTTTTGGATATGTGTTTGATGAGAGGAATTGGAAAAATTAAAGTAAACAACAAAGGTACCCGCCGAAGGCGACATTTTGGGAAGGATACCCCCCGCTGGGGTGGGGGTCTTGGATCAAAAATAGTATACCCCCCCTCGCTGGGGCGGGCTCTTACAGTACACTTACCCCCCACCGAGGCGGGGGTACGGGAACTGGAAATGTTTTTAATCTGCAGTAAAACCGATTAAGACCCACTTCTCCACTTCTTTATCCCATAACCGATCACCACTCTCTATCCCATGTACTCCCCACGAACTACAACACATTCTCCACTTCCCCTCTATATTAACCCACCAAATCCCAACACTATCTCCATTTTATAAATACAAACAATAACTACATCAAATCTACACCATTCCATACAATTTCAGTCATCACAAAGCTAGGATTCTTCAAGCTAGGGTTTTGATAGCAATAAGAAAAGGAAAAATAACAAAGTGTCACCACCAACTGGGAGTCATACTTCAACTGGACAATTACACCGTGGGTAAGCAAATACTTGAAAATTTTCATCATTTAGCACCATAGTTGAAGTTCAATTATTATATTTGGGGATATTGTGAGTCTCACACACCACGTGTTCGATAAATTGTGCAAGAGAAAGATTAGGAGAATTTGTTATCGAATTAATTGCCATGGCTCCTAAGACACTATCAAAGAGACAGAGAGGCGAGGGCTCAGGGTTTACACCACCTGCACGGGCCTTTGACTGATGAAAATTTATGAGTGCCAACGTCACTGACAAGTACGACTATTTAGTGCCCAAGGCACTAACTCCAGAGCGGGGCTTGGCACCAAACAATGTAGATGGGCAAATGAAGAGGATGATATATGAGAAAGGTTGGGATAGGTTTACTGACGAGCCAGAGACAGCTATAGTCAACGTAGTGAAGGAGTTTTATGCAAATGCGGAGGATAAGGCCCCGATCATTGCATTCGTGAGGGGTAAAAAGGTGCCCTTCAGTCCTGAAGCTATCAATGATTATTACAGCCTGTGAACTCCTGCGGTATGCCATTATGCACAGTTGCGTGACAGTGGTCCTGAATATGATCAGATTCTAATAGAAATAACTAAGCCGGGTACTACATGGGTTAAAGGATGAAAAGTTGGCATAATCTTCCTCAGCAAGGACTTGAGCCGTTATGGAAAAATATGGTATGCATTTTTATGCGCAAAGTTATTCCCGTCCACACATACCACTGAGGTTACAAGGGAGAAGGTGCTTCTGCTGTATACAATTGTGCAAGACTTCCACATCAATGTGGGTGCCATTATCAACTTCTCGATACGAAGATGCTTGCGAGGGCCATTTTTCGGCGGCCTACCACACCCATCCCTCATCTGTGGGTTGTGAAGGCAAGTTGGCGTTAGATGGTCCGGTGATGAGCCTACCCAACAGCCACTCCAGCTTCTGGACTTCTGGATGATTGCACGCCACACGGTTTGGCCCGGGGGGAGTCACACCCAAGATGTGTCAGTTTTATATTCCCACCGGCTTTGGAGGAAGAGGAAGCGGCTAAAGACACATCCAAAGATGACGAGTTTCAAGCCCAGGAGATGACTGGAGAACAGGAGACTGCAGAGAGTCAAAGGAGGGGCATATTTATGTTCAATAACCAATTTCGCAGTCTCCAGTGCCTGGTGGACAAAAGGGACAAAGCAGCCAATCGACAGATGAAAAGACTGGCGGCTAGGCGGACCAACATGTTCAATGCCATGAACACATCCTTTGCCTCGCTAAATGGGACCTTACAAACTCTGAATCCAGCCGCCATCGACCAGTTTCCATACTAGCAGCCAGAGCCCATGCCACAATTTCCACCTTCTGATTTTGACAATGAAGAGCGCTGATTTTTTGAGCCACGACCACCATCGCCACCATCACCTCAAACTTAGATTATTAAAAGGAAGTCCTCTAACACTTACTGCTTTATTTCTACAATGAGGACATTGTAATTATTAAGTTTGGGGGAGTTAGTTTAGTTTAGTTTGTTATAGTTTGCATATTTTGTCATGTTTAGTTTTAGGTTCATTATATGTTGTATTCATGTAGTATAATTACATAATAGTTTGCATAGTAGTGTAGTATTATAAATAGTTTTTATTTCTTTTATTTTTATTCCATATTATCTATAAAAAAAATTAGAAAATTTTTAAAAAATCACAAATTTTTTAGTTTATATTGTGTTTATCTTGCATGAGTCCAGCTGTTAGATAGTAGTCTATTTTGGCCAATGATGAGGTTGATTTCGAGTAGACAAGTATAGTACTGACTATTAGAACTTTGATGTGATTGCTTGTTATGAATCGAATCTTTTTCTGTTTGAAACTGGTATAATAAGGTTAACACAATAATAACAAGTATGTTGACTGATGAAGTTCAAATTGTTACATAATGGAACTCAAAAGGATAATGCTAGTTGGAATGAAAGAATGACAAGAATAGGCAGTGAAGGCTAAAGTTAGGCAAGAACCTAAGTTTGAGGGAAAATTTGGGGTATATAAGCTATCTATATTTTAAAAAAATATAAAAAAATATATTATATATATATATAAACACCGTGGCTAGTCTAGTTTCGTTGCCTTTGTTACCTGAGTAAGTAAGCCCGGGGGGGATTGTGACACCCCGAAATCCGGCCAACTTTCAGACCCGGACTCCGTGTATCACTATTCCATTTCCTTCCAAACATACTTCATTATATAGATAAATATAATGACATACATTTTCAAATCCCAGGCTTTCGAAACCTTAGAACCTTTTTCATTATAGATAATGATAATTACATTATTCTTTACATCTTACATGAGTGACTTTCATCCGCCACCAAGGATACATAACTATTCATTAAACTAATCTATAGTTTAATTCTATCATTATATATTACAAGTCTTCACTTGCTCTTCATGCACATTCATATACTGAATGGCACTTCATCTGGATACCGCTCGGCTTGATCTTTACGGGATCCTTAAGTTCGTTCTAACATCGTTCACTGAAAATGTTTTTCATTTAAAGCAAGTGTGAGCATTCAATTGCCCAACAAGTCATAACAGTTGAACAAACAACTTCAAGAGTTTAAACATTTTTCAGAACTTCGATAACCGAACAAAGGTTATGAAGCAGCTTGAATAATAGGAATAGTGTCGATTCCTATCATCTTAAAACATTCATGACATACTCTTTACACTACTTTCATTCTTCTACCTTTTTCCATACATATCATGTCTGGCTAGAATCATTAGCACAGACTTAACAATAACGGTTCATGTATAAATCGAGCATACTTGTATTGAACAGCTCAATCATAGAACAGTTCATCTCAAAGAAACACCAAAGTGTTCAAATTGTGGCACAAGGTCTCATACGTTCTATCACCTTGTACAAATATCGCACATTCGCACATAGACAGAACTTCTCAAGTTCAACATATGAGAAGTTTAAGAAACTAGCATTCATATAGCATGAATGATGTTAGAAAACTTGCCTTACGCACAGCTACATCTTATAGTTTACGCTGAACTGCTCATTCCAAATCCCTATATAACACATAAGGAAATAAAATGTAAACCAATTAGTCATATACTTAACTTATGCATTGGTTTACTTAACTTTACTTCTTAAGGTTCGCGTTCTTGCAATTTAAGCTTACACGACTAACTTTCATTACCGGTTTACGGCTTCATGACATACAGAGATGTCTTACTCAAGACGTTCATCATCTTTGATGATTTGTGTTCTTATCTTCTTCTTATAACTTCTATAGGACACAGCGTACATCATTTCTCTGCTTGTAGTCCATATGGTACTCTGAGTGGTTTCCCACAAACAACCAACAAACAAGTTCCCGTCTCATCTACACTACCCACACAATAAGTTAGATCGGTTGCCAGTTTTGTATATACCTTCGCTCTCTGAAGGAATTGTTTAGCCCAGCTCCCATATGGTAACTATCAAAGTTATGATTGTACCACAACCTAACTTATCTTAACTTATACGAACCATTAAACTATAATGTTCGTTAAGTCAACTTCTTATTCCTTACGGCTTTCTGGCAACTAAATGCCATACCTCAGGATTCATTCTTATCGTCTATGTCATACAGTCTTTTGTATACTCAAAACGATCATTCAATGTCAATACTATGAGGTTATAGTGTTAAACATTTCATATTAACTTATTCATATCTTACAATGTCCGGTTCATTCAACTCGGAACGTTTATCCAAGTTATACTTATTAACTCGGCTTATTAACGTTATACGTTATTGTCTTCAATTTAGTTTCTTCACCATTCACTGTTAAATCTTAGTCTTCATTGCCTTATGATCAAACCATACACGGAGTGTAGGTTCTGCACATTTAATAATCGCGTACACTCAACCCTTACATTGGCTTAAGTGTCTAACGCTTACATTCATTCTAACATTCTCTATCCGACTCACCCTCGGATTTTTATTAATCTCATTACCGTTCTCTACCGCTTTCCTTGATACCATTCATATCTTACTTACTACTTTCGTCAACATCCAAGTCATACAACCATTGTACACTTAGAACATTCATCCGACGCAACTACGATTCACGAGGATCGTTTACGTATTCGACGTTCACGTTGCTCGTCTCTTAATCTCTCACTAAACCTTTACTCAAGGTTTCAATTGCATTCATCGTTATCCATCCCATGAACCCCATGTTCATTATTCTTTCTTAAGGTCGAAGCCATACGGTCCGTTGTATGCTAAGACCGATCATTCATCGTAACAACGTTATGTTCATAGCATATATATGCTTTACACTTATCTCTCATTACCATGACATAACATCGGAATGTTATTCATTACCTTCGTCACTTAACGTCTAAAGAATCACAATCACAGTAATCCCTCACATTCATTTATCATGACAACGGTCCCCGGCTATCGGTTACGTAATCTAGCGTTTACATTCTCTATCTTTTAACCTCGTTAAATCTTTCCGTTCAACCTTCACTAAAGGTTTAACATACTTACTTAAGTGTTACATTATGTGAGCTACGGGTTCATACTTCTTTCTTGCACATCCCCCAGTACTTGAAAAATAAAAATCTCATTTCTGGGCATTGCCACCCTGCAAGGCCACTGACGCCGCGTGCCCTTCCTCTCTCTCGTGCTGCAAAGACGACCTACTTCTCTCTCCTCTCTTCCGGTGGCCCAGGCTGCTGCCTCAAGTCCTTTGTTATCTCTCGTGTTAGGCTTCCTCTCCAGACGATTATGGGTAGCTCATGCTGCCTTCTTCTCTCTCATAGTCTATCCGGTGACTGCGCCAAGACAAAAACCCTAGAAATTTTTCTAAGTCTTTCATCAAGTTTGAGATGCGTACTTTACGATCTCATAACTTCTTCATTATAACTCGGAACGAGGTCATTCCAAAGCCACTCTCTTCCTTATCTTACGTACTTCAATATTCCTCGGACAGAACTTCGTTCTGAATCTGTTAACGTGCCATTTGATTGGCTTGATCTTAACCCTTCGTTCATTTTTACGCTTTTAACGTTCTTCGCTCGCTCGTCCGTAATTCGGTCATCCGAACTCGAAACTCGTTCGTTCTTGAGTCCACAATTTGTGACAACCCGGAAATCCGGATTGTCCAGAAATTAAGATTTAAAGAATTAGTTATTAATAAAATGAATTTTTATTAATACTATTCTGTGCTATGTGTTTATTAATCGTTCTATAACCTAGAATGATTATTAATCGGGAGGAATCTGGCTACGAGCTAGATTGAACGAATTAGAATTTTCAAGACGAAAATAAAATTTTTTTCGGGAACAAAATATTTTTGGGGAAAAAGACGAAATAGGCACTATTCACCCGACGAAACCTAAGGGTTAGGGTTTGAATAACCTAAGCCTTTCCGAGAGTTCGGTATGTCAAAATGACATTCCGTCGAAAGATTTGATGATAATATATCGTGAAAAGTGAAGTAAGTCGATAAAAGTTTTTCCCGAAAAATATGCAGAAATCGGATGAAATAAAAACGACGAAAAGTACCGCTGTGTATTTTTCTCTCGTTTAGATACGTTAGGGGGAAACGTGAAGCAAAATGCTTAACGTGGAAAAGTGTTTTTCAGTTTTTCAGAGATCCGAAGATTTCGTAAAAGTTAATCGGTAAAGAAAAGACGAAATATTCAAAAATATTTGGATTCCGAGAATCGCAGTTTTCGAACTGTCGGATGAATTTTAAATTACGGAAGCACGAAGCTTCCAAGGGAAGCTAGGTAAAGGAGGTGGGGCGGCCACTTGGCCACCAAGTAAACTTGGTGGCTAAGTTATGAATAGTAAGGAGGTTAGGAGGGGAAATGACTAAAATGCCCCTAACCTTGGTTTTCTATAAATAGAAAGTTTAAGTTCATTATTTTGAGTTTTTGAAAATCCTACTCTTTGAGAGAGAAAGAGAGAGGGTTCGGATGGAAGAAGAGAGGAAGAGGAATGAGGAAAAGCTAGCTCGATTGCACGCCTTGTCCGACGGAAGGAGATTAAAGAAGAACGGTAATCCCAACACTAGTTTCTTCTAAATTTTCTTTAAATATTTATGTTCAAAAACATAGCTTAATGAAAATAAGGAGTAAAAGATATTGAGAAT
Source organism: Panax quinquefolius (assembly GCA_020205615.1). Taxonomy (NCBI): domain Eukaryota; kingdom Viridiplantae; phylum Streptophyta; class Magnoliopsida; order Apiales; family Araliaceae; genus Panax; species Panax quinquefolius. The sequence continues at coordinate 54,141,421 of CM035165.1, forward strand.
GAATTCCTATGGTTGAAATCATGAGAAAAGAAGAAATAAGAAGTAAGAAATTTAGTTTATAAATTTCTTAACGAAGTATAAGATTCGTAAGGATTTTGAGCGATCCGAATGAATCTTATGAATGAGTAGGTCAAATAAGTAAGGAATGGTGTTCTATAACATCAAATTCCAAGAAAAAGTGGAATTGTAATCCAAAATATCGATTAAAATAAAGAACGAACGAAGAAGAAGAACACGAAGAACGTTGTTGATGGACAAATTTAAAATCATCGTAGTATAAATGTTGTTGATGGACAAGTTTAAAACCATCACGTATAAGTTAGATGCTTATTGCTTGGTTAGGAATGTTAGAAACGTTCATGAAGAACAGATTAAAACTAAGCTATAACGAAGTTATGGCAAAAATTTCGTAAAAGAAGAACGAAAATTTGAAAGTTAGTAAATGAACCCGAACGAGTAGGGTTTCATAAGAATGTAAGAGAATGTATAAAATGTGAGTCGTGGACTCAAGAACAAATAAATTTCGATTTCAGATGGCACCGAATTACGGACGAACGAACGAAGAACGTTAAAAACATTAAAATGAACAAAGAGCGAAGATTAAGCCAATTGAATGGCATGTTAACGGATTCAGAACGAAGTTCTGTTTGTGGGTAATAGAAGTACGTAACATAAGGAAGAAAATGGCTTTGGAATGACCTCGTTGCAAGTTATAAAAAAGAAGTTATGAGATCGTAAAGTAAGCGTCTCAAAATGAAGTTAACACTTAGAAAAATTTTCGGGAAGAAGGTCTTGGCGCCGCAGCACCAGTCATGCCTTATTATGTGGCACTTCAGCACCAGACCGGAGAGCCAAGCACTGCTAACTTGAGCCGCAGTCTGAGTCTTAGTGAAGAGAGTAGCGCCGCAGCGCCAGTGAAGGGAAAAAGCCAGAGAAGAGCTTTTAACTGCTCAGATCTTGGGGGAAGTGTAAGGAAAGATAAAGAACATAATGTTCAACTAATGTAACACTTAATTAAGTGTTTTAAACCTTTAATAAAGGTTGAACAGAAAGATTAAACGAGATTAAAAGAATGTAATTGCGGGTTACTGAACCAATATCCGGAAATCGTAGTCGCGATAAACGAACGTGTGGGATTGCTATGATTGTGATTCCTTAGACGTTGGGGAACGAGGTTAATGGATAACATTTTAATGTTATGTCATGGTAATGCGAGATGAATGTAAAGCGTTTAGACGCTATGAACGCAATGTTGTTGTGATGAACGACCGATCTTAGCATACAATGCTCTACATGGCTTCGATATTAAGAAAGAATAATGAGCATGGGGTTCATGGGATGGATAACGATTGAAAGTGATTAAAACCTTGAATAAAGGTTGAATGAGAGATGAAGAGACGAACAACGTGAACATTGAATACGTAAACGATCCGTGTGAATCGTATTCACGTTGGACAAACGTTCTAAGTATACCCCGGTTGTATGACATAGACATTGACGAAGGTAGTAAGTAAGATATGAATGGTATCGAGAAAGCCATATCGAACGGTAATAAGATTAATGAAAGCCGAATTCGATTCAAATAAGAATGAGTCCAGAGGTATGGTAATTTCTTGCCAGAAAGCCATAAGGATTAAGAAATTGACTTAACGAACATTATATTTAATAGTTCGTATAAGTTAAGATAAGTTAGGTTGTGGTACAATCGTAACCTTTGATGGTTGACATATGGGAGCTGGGCTAAACAATTCCTTTAGAGAGCGAAGGTATATACAAAATTGGCAACCGGTCTAACTCATTGTTAAGGCGATGTAGATGAGATCGGAACTTGTTTGTTGGTCATTTTGTGGAAACCACTCAGAGTACCATATGGACTACTAGCAGAGAAGCGATGTGTGCTAAGTCCTAGCGAAGTTATAAGAAGAAGATAAAAATGTAAATCATTAAAGATGATGAATGTATTGAGTAAGACATCTCTGTATGTCATGAAACCGTAAACCAGTAATGAAAGTTAGTCCCGTAAGATTATATTGCAAGAACGCGAACCTTAATAAGTAAAGTTAAGTAAATCGATGAGTAAGTCAAGTATATGACTAATTGGTGTATGTGTTATTTTTCTTCTATGCTACATAGGAATGAGAATGAGCAGTTCAGCGTAAGCTGTTGCTGTGCGTAAGGCAAGTTTCCTAACTTCATTCATAATTTAAATGAATGCTAGTTTCTTAAAACTTCTCAGATGTTGAACTTGAGAAGTTCTATCTATATGCAAATGTGTGATATTTGTGCAAGGTGGTAGAACGTATGAGGCCTTGTGCCACAATGTGAACACTTCGGTGTTTCTATGAGATGAACTGTTCTATGATTGAACTGTTCAATAAAAGAATGTTCTGTTTATACATGAACCGTTATTGTTAAGTCTGTGCTATTAATTCTAGCCAGACATAATAAGTATGAAAGATAGTAGAGAATGAAAGTATTTCAAAGTGAATGTGACTAATGTTTTAAAATGATAGGAATCGAGATTATTCCTATTGTTCAAGCTGCTTCATAACCTTTGTTCGGTTATCAAAGTTCCAAAGGAATGTTAAACTCTTGAAGTTGTATGTTCAACTGTTATGACTTGCTGGGCAATTGAATGCTCACACTTGCTTTAAATGAAAAACATTTTCAGCGAATGATGTTAGAAGAACTTAAGGATCCCGTATAGATCAAGCTGACGGTATCAAGATGAAGTGCCATTCAGAATGTGAATGAGCGAGAAGATCAAGTGAAGACTTGTAATGTAGAAAGAAGAAAATTAAGCTATAGAATAGTTTAATGAATGATTATGTATCCTTGGTGGCGGATAAAAGTCACTCGTGCAAGATGTAAATAATAATGTAATTGTCATTATTTGTAATGAGAAAAGCTATATGGTTTTAGAACCTGGGATTTGAGAGTGTATGTTGTTATATTTCAGTATATAATGATGTATGCAGAATGAATGATGTACTCGTGACATACGAAATCCGAGTGTGAAAATAGATCGAATTTTGGGTCGTTACAAGTTGGTATCAAAGCTGATAGGTTATAAACCTTAGGTGTGAGTACCTAAGACTATAATCGTAAAGAGAAGGATAAGAAGATCATCACGTGATTATAGTAAATCGTAGTAACAGATGATTTGTTAAACGATGAATGATTTATAGCTAATGCTATGAATGAATGGTACTACGAAGTAATACGGAAAGAAGAACTCAGATTGAGTTATAAAGGATAATATACGAATTAAAGAAAATTCGTATTAAGTAAAGAAAAAGTTAGAAGTTCTAAGATTTCGATTGAGGACTCATGTGATAGCTGAGTAGTACGAACCTTCGAATGGAAGGGGGTTTGTGATTACTTAGTTATTACAGTGATAATCATTGGAATAGTATGTCGTGCTATCAATACGTATATGACGAGAAGGTGAATCTTTTCTTATGTATATACTTGATAGGTAGAAAATGATAAGATAGGTGCGGGTTCTTGAAACTCATACTTATGAAAAGTTTGTGACTCATAGTTATATGCTATGTTTCTGAACCCTAAGCATATGGATAGTCCTTGATTTGTTCTTGGATTACATAGTGCGAAGATAAGTTCTTAAACACATATGGTTGTGGAAAGTTCCTAAATACATAATGTGACGCCCCCAAAATAAGTATACATCACCCATTTTGAGTCGTCAAATACATGGTACAGAAACAACTACAACTTCATTAATACATTTGTCGTGCAAAATACGACAACACATAAACTGTGAGTTTAAATACAAATATTGTCTTCTAGACAATATCCACACTCAAATAAGTCCTCATTACAATTATTGATACACTATTTTACAAAATAGTGAGGACTACTAAAACAACTATCTTGAACCATTACTCCTCACCCTGACTAGTTCCCGCTATATTCTCGTCTCCTAAGAAGAAAAATGGAACAAAAAGGAAAAGGGTGAGCTCAACTAGCCCATAAAAAAGAATATTATGACTAAGATAATGTACAAAAAATTATCCTTAGTCTTCAACAGGAAAAATCGATAGAATACAATAGATAACAAGTTTTAGATCAACAACCGCGGCTGAAACAACAATTCATTAAAATAGTTAAGTAGAGAATAAAATCTACTATCATCTATGAATTTAAAAGTCCATCATCGATATTTTATCCCTGTAACATCAATCAATATACATCTTGAATCAAATATTCATCTTTGTACTACAGGCCAAAGATATTCATCAGTTGGTCATGTTTATCTCAACACCTGTTTATCTTTGCACTACGGGCCAAAGATATTCATCGAGAAATCATTCATCTTTGCACTACAGGCCAAATATATTCAATTATATCATCATTTAGGACTGAGGATGATGAAAAATATTTTAAAGAAAACGAATCTAGTGAAGCAAAAGAACAAATATTAGGGATTCGTATTACAGTTATATCCAAGTTCAATAATACTCCATAATAACCAATTTTGAAGCAGAATTCAAAAATAAAGATCAAAACATGGATACAATCAAAGATAGAAACCATAACAGATAGTCTTGGACACAGAAAAGAAAATTTAATTTTTCTGTGAATAATGTCGTATTCGTGAATAGTGTCGTATACGTGAATAGTGCCGTATACGTGAATAGTAACTCTGACACTAAAAGGTAGAAATTCCACAAGAAAAATCTTCATGCTTCGTGAATAGTACTCGTGAATAGTAACTCGTGAATAGTAACTCTGACATAAAAAGACCAGATTTTCACAAGAAAATTCTTACCAATATTCCGACATAATGATATTAAAAGAAATAATATCATTTTTGAAAAAATAATATCTGTAGACACTCAAAATTTTCTGTACTACTGTTACTAACATTGTAGGAGGACATATTCGTCTTTTAAGAGAGAACCCTAAAAGACAATCCAAATCCATATCGGATACTACCGGAAGTTCTGCATCAACCCCGGATCGCAATCTAGGAGTGACAAATCCAAACTCGGAGATAACCCCGAGACTTGCAGATACAATACTGGAACACACCGGAGAAGACCGATTAATCTCGGAGACAACCCCGAGGTATCCAGTTTCAGTCCCAACCATGGGAATAGCCACCAACCTTGGTGATAACCCCAAGGAATGTAGTTTCGGCAATAACCCCGGAAATGCTTGTTTCAAATGCGACCAGCTTCAATCTAAGCGCTCACCAACGAGATACACTGTACCAACCCAAAAATAACATCGGGAAGATAGGCACACCTCAAAGATGACAATGAGGACCTTTAATAATTGCGTGCGGTCAATCTCAACGAAGTCTCGAAAGCAACGTCATGCTTATCATTAATCCGGCGATAACACCGGTGAGGGGCAACATCGTCATCTCGTCCAACACGATGCCACATCACGTCTCTACGCAATGATGTCCCACAAGGCTAATCAATCCCGAGTGACTATTGTGTGAGGTAACGGATGAAAGTTAAAGCTTGAAGACCGGAGGCATCGTCCCATCTTCAATGACTTCGCACAAACTCTAATCCCATGCCATCGTCTAACTCTCTCGAAATCCATGGTCCAAAATAGGTCCTGTATACCTCAAACGGATGCCCGGATTGCACTTCTAAAAATTCGAGTGGACATTACAGTGCCTGAGTGCACGTACTTTGAGACGACCCGACCCGACAAACCCGGCCGACCAGGACCTTCCTCAGTACACTCATGGCTCACCAGCAGTACACTATGTTCGTCATATGCCTAAAAATAGAGGGCTTGGGGTGCTAATTTTTAAGAGAAAAAAGACGGGAAAACCCTGCACAATTTGCTCTGCACTCGCCATACAGTGTATTTTCCCACTTTTAAACACCTGTGAGCTTCTATATAGCCTCTTTTGTACCCACAAAAGCCGAGTGTTTACCCACTCTAAAGATATAGAAGCCTTTTTTAGCAGTCAGCTGTAAGCCTTCTCACACACTTTAGAGTCTTTCTCTTCATCTTTGCACACACCCTTCTACACGTTGAGAGTCGTGTTGCTTGCTTTTTCCCGGACTTCGGTCCATGGTTTCATTCCAGTCTGTATATATATATATATATATATATATTATATACATATACTTATATATATATATTGACTAACATTATCGAGTTATGCCTCGATTGAGCCTAGACTTCGGTCTGGAGCGTTTACTTGCTTATATATATATATATTTATATATATAAACTGTGTGTCGAACTTTGTTCGATGAGCCTAGACTTCGATCTGCAGCGTTTTTTCCTTTAATATATATATGTACATGTATATATATTAACTGTGTGTCGGACTTTGTTCGATGAGCCTAGATTTTATATTCGGTATGCGTTTACTTATATATATATATATATATACTTATATATATGAACTGTGGTTGAACTCGCATTCGATGAGCTCGGATTTTACATCCTATTGCATTTATATATATATATATATATATATATATATATATATATATATATTATATATATATATTCGCTGCTGAGTTTTCTTACGTTGTAGTTGATAAACTTTTACGCTTTTATTTACGTTTCATCCCGCCTGGAGTTTCCTCCGTGGCGGTTCATAGCTTTTAATAGCTTTATTTATATTTCTGATCCCCCATGGATGTGCTTCGTGGTTGGTAATCTCGTCTGTATATATATATATATATATATATATATATATATATATATATATATCACTTTTATATATATATACCTGCTTACTGCTTTCATATAAACTGCAGTATTTTGTGAGCCTAGGAATCATGTGATCACAGATTCATCCCATTGGATCTAGATTCGGTTCCCGTGATGGACATTTTCAGCTGTAAGCAGCTTGTAAATTATTCTACGGTGTCTGAATTTCCTCAGATGGTTTTCATACCCACGAGGAAGTCGGCATTATTTTTGTATATTATTTTCGTACGGATGCCTCGCATTCGTCAAATAAAATCAATCAAGCCGATCACTTAATGAAAAATGGGAGTGTAAAAGGTCTCAATTCCTATTGAGCATCAGGGTTTGAAAAACCTCTTTTATAAAACATCACTGCCATATCTTGCTAAAAACTGAATTTTTACATAAATTCAAACCACAATATATATAGGTTTGAACGAGGCCTCGCATAACTTCCATATAACAAGACATCACCCACACACACACACACACACACTCAGATAATAGTTTCTTGAAAAGAGGAGGTCACCGTGGTAACACGGATGTCGGGGGGTGCCTAACACCTTCCCCCCGCGTAACCAAGTCCCCGGACCCTAAACGAATCTCGGTTTCGCCAACCCGTATATCAGTGTCACATCACTGGGTCAATATGCAAACCTTTTATCGGTTATGTTGGTACAACCATTTAAAAAACCAACTGGCGACTCTTAATAGTCCCATTGTCGACATCATACATGTTGGACCTTTTTCACTTGTTTTTTCAAACAAATCTCACCTAAAATGAGAACACCAAAGAACAAGTAACGAAAAGGGACATCCAAAAATTCCGACGTCGATAATATCCCTTACCTCAAAAAGACAGTACTTCTGACTGGAATACTGGATATAGTGCTGAAGAGAACTTTCACCGTATAGCAACACTCAAAGTATCAAAATACTCACAAGAATACGCTCGATAATATAGAGAGAGAAAGAAAGAAAACTTTAGTTTCTAGTGTGATTTTCAATTCTAACCTAAGCACCCTATTTATAGGAAAATGCTTAGAACACCAAAGTAGAAAATTTAATAAAATATTAATATAAATAAAAAAAATTCACGCCCACTTAAGACCAACTGAATTCAGCACATTTAAACAACCAGTGGGGACCACCAACTTATTAAAAACGTTTTTCTTAATAAACACAATTAAAACTTCCAAAAATCAATTATTTTGGAACTTCGGAACTTCAATAATTCATAATAAATAGCCCTTTTATCAGAAAAATTTGAACCTTATGTCCTTTCCATAGGAAATTCCATTATCTACAACTTTCCAGAAGAAAGTTTTTCCAAATTCCAAACAGAAATTGACCGAAATCCACAAACGGGCGATTTAACAAGCTATAATCAAATTTCAGTCAAGAAATGGGGTCCACCGACACACAAAATATGTGTTAATCATTTAATGCAATAAAAATACTCTTCCTCCTCATATACTCATATATCCCATATTCATTGTTAAAATATCACCATTGTAATATTATTAAAATATAATAATATATTTAAATAAATTATTTTATCAGAAAAAGATAAAATATTAATTTTCAACAATTGTCACATTAAATTTTTTTTCCATCTATATCCACATAAAATCAATATTTTCCTCATCATATAAATCAATAATTAATTATTCACAAATAATATTACAGAATCACAATAATGACAACCAGGCCGTTCCCAGGAAAGAGGGGGCTTTCCAATAAGGATCTCTCCTTACTGGCGCGCAATTAGGTGACCAAATCTCTCATTAGACAAAACATTCTAGACATTACCAATAATGTTATCTAATAATATTATTCAGATAATATGAATTATTCCTTCGATAATGGAAAATAGTGTGTAGTGACAATTATTGAAACAACAGTAATACAAAATATCAACGTAGCAATTATTGAATCAATAAAATAAAATACTGAACAATAATTACTGTAGCAATTATTGAGTAGTGGCTTTTTACGTAAGAATCAATAATTGGTGCAATACTGCAAATGTATTCTCTTGTCAACAACGCCAGATTCTCGTGTTTTAAACCAATCGGTATTCCAACAAGATAATAAATGAATAACTACGCCGTTATTTATAAACAACTCATACTTGTCATTTTCTTCATCCAATCGCTTTCCGTTATGGGGTCCACACAAGACTGCGCTATCGTACGAATATTCCTCGACAGTAAAAATATTCCATGACCAAACGAATATTTCCTGACAATAATGAATATTTTATAACCACTTGCTTATTTAAAAATATTTGCGCATTTTACCCATAACTAACCACATTAATCAAATAAACCCTTACTATTTCAAAATAATAAATAAAGGAAATTCCATTTTATTAAAAAAAAAATTTGGGGTCTTACAACCTCCCCTCCTTGTGAAATTTCATCCTCAAAATTGACGTACGTACCTGGTGTTTCAAAAAGGTGAGGATACCTCGCTTTCATTTATGTTTCCAACTCCCAGGTCATTTCTTCAATAGCATGGTTCCTCCACAAAACCTTAACTTGTGGTATGACCTTTGTGCGTAGGACATGCTCCTTCCTATCCAAGATCTTGACAGGTACCTCCTCGTACGTTAAATCTTCCGCTATTTCATCTGGTTCTAACTCAATAATGTGGTTCGGGTCATCCACATAATTTCGTAACTTCGATACGTGAAAAACGTTATGAACATGCCACATACTTGGCGGTAAAACGAGTCTATAGGCCCCAGTTCCTATTCGATCGAGGATTTCAAATAGACTAATAAATCAAAGGTTTGAGCTTTCCTCACATTGCCAATTCTTGCTTTTGGAATAACAACTTCTTGTACCTCTTTCTTCATATTCATCAGCTCCGGTGTATAGCTTGAACAGTTTTAACTTTATCGATTAAATTCGATTCTAATCGTATATTCGTTATCTTCACGCAAATTCTTTGGATCTTTAACTCTATCTCCATCTTCTGTAAGTCGTACGAAATGGGTCTTTGTGTTAACAATATCGCACTCGTAACCACATACGATTTTCTACTCAACACGCCAGCTACCACGTTCTTTTTTTTTTCAGGATGGTATGGCCAGAACAGGTGCCAAAATGAGTCTCCTCTTGAGTTCTTCGAAGCACTTCCCACATTCCTTGCTCCATTCGAATTTTGTATTTCTACGAGTCAGCTTAGTTAATGGAGTAGCGATTCAAGAAAATCTTTCCACGAATCTTCGATAATAACCAACTAAGCCTAGAAAGCTACGTATTTCGATTACTGACTTAGGTTGCTCTCAACTATAACTCATATCCCAATCTTGGATAGCACGTCACAATGGCACCTATCGGTTTACCACCGCACAAATATGACGTCCTCTACTGAGAGAGTCTGGTTTTAGTGCATTCCATAAAGGAAGTCACCATATAGAGGCTAAGGTATCAACTCCCGTAGTTAGGTATTTTTAACTCCTGAAGTTCAATAGGAGCCATTCGATATGAGATTTTAGAAATGGGTTTTGTACCGGGTTCAAAGTTGATACAAAATTCAATATCACACTTTGGGAGTAAGCCAAGAAATTCTTCAGGAAATACATCAGGAAATTTACTAACAATAGAAATATCATTCAAATTTGACGTATTTTTGTTCAAGTCCATAACATGGGCTAAGAAAACTTAAAATCCGTTTTTCAATAAATGAATGACTTTATGGCTTGATATGAAAGTGTTTGACTTCAATGGTTTGGTTTCTTGAATTTGAATAACAGGTTGCTTAGGAATATAAAAACTAACAACCTTACGAAAACAATCAATTTTGGCATGATGAGTAGTTAATCAATCAATCCCTAAAATCACATCAAAAGCAAGTATCTTTAAAGAAATAAGGTCAACAGGTAATGTGATGGTGCCAACTTGGATCAAACAAGATTTATAAATAGTGGATGTAACGAAAGTTTCTTCTCTATCTGAGTTTCAATGATAAGTCAAAGTCTAATTTTCTCCGGAGTAAAGTTTAAACGTTGAGTATAAGCAGGAGAGATAAATGAATGGGTAGAACCGGTATCTAATAAGGTATAAACTTCGTAAGAATTTATAATTAACTAACCCGTGATAACTTCTTTCGGGTTCCTCGCATTCTGACCAGTCACGACAAACGCTCTTCCAGAAACCATTGACTTTGACTTTTCTAGGACAGCCTTTTAAGTTACCATCCCCGCTGGATTGGGTTTCGCTACCATACAATCTTGAGTGATATGACCTTCTTTTCCACAATTATAACATACCTTGGAAGGTTGTGAAAAATTTGGACTTATGTGTCCCTCTTCTCCGCATCTGTAGCATCTAACTGGCGGTCTTTTTCCTCCTCTAAAATTCGTTGCTGGTGTTGGTGCCGACGTCTTCCCGTCATTGTTGAATCTTCGCTTTTTGAAATTTTCACTTGACTCACCTTTCCTATTATCTTGGTCATGATTACCACCGAAGTGGTTACCATTTCTGGCATGATAATTTCCTCCACGATGGTTATCATTGTTCCGATGACCGTCGCCATCGGTACGATTATCATTGAGTTGTTGGTCATTATTCTTCAGTTGAGCCGACTCATTATCACGCTCCAATAACTAAGCCTTATTCACAACATCTGAATATAAACAAAGTTTGTGAGAAATGAGGTATTGGCGTATTTTGGGTTTCAAACCTCGCAGAAACATTCGCGTCATTCTCTCCTCATTATCAACCAAATGGGATGCAAATCGGGACAACTCGGCAAATTTAGCTTCGTACTGCGACACATTCATATTGGTTTGCTCCAGCTTGATGAACTCTACCTCCTTCATGTGACGAATACTTTCGGGAAAGAACTTGTCGTTGAACAATTCTTGGAACTTCTCCCAAGACATCTTTAGTGCGGCAGGCTGAGTACGCTTTACGAAAGGTGGCGAAATGAACCTTTTGCTCCTCTGAGCATCCCAAGACATCAAATATTTTAGTGATCTACTTTATCCACGTCTTTGCCGTAAGTGGTTCTGGCTTTCCCAAAAACTCCGGCAGTCCTAAATCCTTGAACTACTTAGCGGTGACCATCCGTGAGTTGCCAGTGTTTTCACCTGCATTTTGAATAGCAGTCTCTTTCGTTTGGTTTTGCATGAATTCTAGAAAGTTCCTAAACATACCATCGTTCGTCATTTGGTCGGTGTTATTGTTTACAGGAGGGTTATTGCCTTCCTTATCTTGGGTATTGATCAGTGGTGACTCAACGGTCTCATGTGCTCCATTGCTTATCTCAACATCTTCAGATGCCATTTTACTATCACAAAACAATGGTTAATTGACATGCCACATATTATCCCTATATTCTGACCGACCAATTAAATAACAAATAAGCTTAGGTATGACAGACTAGCGAAGGATTTACTCGTCTCTCCCCTCCTAGTTCTATTCCATGATCTCTGCCAGAGACCATATCCCTAAGCTCTGATACCAACTGTGATGCCCCCAAAATAGGTATACATCACCCATTCTGAGTCGCCAAATACATGGTACAGAAACAACTAAAACTTCATTAATACAATTATCGTGCAAAATACGACAACACATAAACTGTGAGTTTAAATACAAATATTGTCTTCTAGACAATATCCACACTCAAATAAGTCCTCATTACAATTATTGATACACTATTTTACAAAATAGTGAAGACTACTAAAACAACTGTCTTGAACCATTACTCCTCACCCTGACTAGTTCCCGCTATATTCTCGTCTCTTGAGAAGAAAAATGGAACAAAAAGGAAAAGGGTGAGCTCAACTAGCCCAGTAAAGAATATTTTGACTAAGATAATGTACAACAAATTATCCTTAGTCTTCAACAGGGAAAAATCTGATAGAATACATGATGAGTGAGTTTTATACCCATGAATTGGATACATTCGGGCTTAATTTATTATTGTTCTCAAGTCTTTTAGAATAGTTTTTAAGTGTGTGTGTCTATTCAAGCATGTTTTATGTTGTTTTGTAGGAATTGGGACAAAAGTTACTTGGATCGACGTTCGGGGTGGCTAGATTCGCGTTTTCGGTTTTCTATTTACACATCAATCACTTCAGAGCCAATTTGAGTATTTCTACGGACCTTATTTCGAAACACTTAAAGAATGAAAGTTGTAGATCTAATTCTCCTCTTTCCGGAACATCGTGAATCATTGAAATCAAAGTTCGGACGAAGAAGTTATGGCCATTTTCCCAAAGGACGTCGGAGTAGAAAATGTAAGAAAAAGTGGTAGCGCCGGGGCGCCCAAATCAGGTTTATTTGCAACGCCGGAGCTCTAGGGAGCAGATTCTCAGTGCCGTGCCCAGCGCTGGGGCGCTGGGGAAGAGACTGGGAAGGGTTGGACGCGTTTTTGGGTGAATTTTGACACCTTTTTGACTCCAAATTGGATTGGGTTTGTTCCTAAGCTCAAAATTGGACTTGTAACCTATAAATACATGATGTAAGGCATAAAATAAAGGGATATTACATAGAGTAGACTAGATTAAACACTCCATTAGATTAGAATCCAAACCCTAGTTCTTAATTAGCCATTGAAGATTGAAGCAAATTGAAGAACATTGAAGATCAAGAGCAAGAGCAAGAGGGGAGCATCAGATTTGCTGACAACAGATTCTATTCTCTTCTCTTATCATACTTTTATCTTTTAATGTCTATTCAATTTTGAATTCTTGATTTTAATTCATTAATTATGAACTAACTCTTTTATAAAGATTTCAATTGAACTTTTTATGGTTATGAATTGATTATTTAATTTATTCCAATTATTTATGTTGAAGTGAATTGTTCATCATGCTTTGTATTTATTGATTAATTATCTGGCCAATAATTATCGCGTTACTCTAGAAGGAATTGAGAAAGGAATTTTAGGATTAGAACTGGGCAGGGTGACATGTGACTTAGTTATTTGCATGGTGAATAATTAGGTTTGTGAATAGAATGAGAATATCTATTTACCACATGTAACACATAAGGAATTGGGATTGTATCGAGTTTAATTCAATTGTTTTGCATAGAGATATAGCAAAATTAATCTGGGTTAAATAGAAGGCAAATGATCACTTGAGAAAGGGCTTTTGGCATTTGAGAATCCCTGTTAACAATTCAGTAGACATAATAATTGGGATAATTGTATAATTGGTTTATAGTTCATAATTGGGGATATTGGAGTCTTAATCTTTATTTATCTGAATTCATTCGTTAAAGTCTTAGTTTTAATTGGTTAATTTAGTTTTCTTAATTAGAAAAATCACAATTTGTAATTGTTTAAATAAAATTGATTTGGTTAAGAGTTAGTAATTGGCGATTTTTATTAAATAATTCCTCGTGGGAACGATACTCTACTTTCACTTTATTACTTGTTGACCGTGTATACTTGCACGTATTCATTGATTGCGAAATCGACCAATAAGTTTTTGGCGCCGTTGCCGGGGAATTAGTTTAATAATTTTGCCAATATTAATTTTTATCAAATTAGTTTTAATTTAAACATTTTTTTTCTTTAATTCTCTTTCAATTTTTTTTCTTTCTCTCTTTTTAGGTACCATGGATGACTTTGCGTATCAATGGCCATACACGAATATGACTCGACTAATGGAAACATGGAGTCCACCATCCACACAACAAGTAGCAATGGTTTGTGAGTTATGTGCTGGGAGTCATACTACAGATCATTGTGCCATCAATTGGGAATCAGCTCAGTTCATACCGTATTCGAATCAAAATGCATATAATCCAGAGCCAATACAAATTGAGCCAAATTTGAAGACGTTAGAGGTTATCTCAGCTAAGGGGAGCGGAGAATGATGGACTCGCGACAGCATTTTTTGCATTATCAGCACAAATTGAGACACTTTCGAAGATGGTCGACGCTTTTGCAGCTTAACGTCGTCAAAGTGTGGCGGTTACTTGTGATTATTGTGCTAGAAATCATATGAGTCATCAATGCAACACCAGTTTCGAGCCGGTATCGTATGGTGGTGATTACCCCAATAATTATGTCTATCCGAACAACTATCATCAGGATTGGGGGTATCACCCAGATTTTTCATGGAGTAACAATCAAGATCAATTTTATGCTCCAAGTCCAACATACCCACCGGATTTCTCGTGTCCACCTCCACTACAACAAGAAGAACATTCAAATTGGGAGGAAGCCTTGGAAAAATTTATTAAAGCTTCTGAAAAAAAGAACGAGGAACATGATAAGAAATTTAATCAAATAGAGCTGAATATTCAAAGCCAGAATGCATCGATCAAGAATCTGGAAAATCAATTGGGGCAGATAGCACATGCGTTGAACAACCATCCTCAATACACTTGGCTCTATGACATGGATGACAAGACTGATGATGAGCATGATGATGAGCCCGAACCAAATTTGCAATCGGATGTGCCAAATGATATAGATGTTAAAAGAGAGGAAAGACTTGGAGACCAACAAAAGGAAATCGGCAATGATCTAACTTTGAGTACCAATGAAGATGAGCCAATTTCATTAGTATCCCATGTGCCTCCTCCACCAAAGTTCAAGAATCTGGGCAGTTTTGCAAAACCATGCCCAATTGGCAGTCATGTCGTAGGTAAAGCTCTTTGTAACATAAGAGCTAGTACAACTGTGGAGTCATGGTGGGTTGAAAAGGAGAAGATAGAGGAAGAGCCCATTGTGTTTGACAAGCTTCCATACCTTAATTTGATCACAAACACAATGGAGAAAGTACCTAATGGTTTGTCGTACTTAATGGGGATCCTATCTAAAAAGATCATGCTAGGTGACTTAAACTCAATGGCCATTACAATTGGGAACCTCCCAAAAGAGACATTGCTACTGATGGATGGAGGGTTCCTCAATTTTCGTAGGGGAATTGGATAGAGAATTGAAGAAGTCAGGCTGAGACTATAAAACAAGCGCTTATTGGGAGGCAACCCAAGTTTATTTTTTCTATTTTTAGTTTTTATTAGGTTTTATATTAGCAGTTTTGAATGCATTTTTTTTAGGATTTAATAAAATTGCTTCTATCATGGTTTACAGGTTATCCAAGTCAAATACAAGAGTGGTGCCCAATTTGTTCCATGTGCTTAGCCTATTCTCCAAACTTAGCGGGCAAGGAGGAAGATTGCTATATTTTCAGGGAAGTCCTCTGCTTTAATTTTTTCTATTTTAGCCATTGAGGACAATGTCTAGTTTAAGTTTGGGGGTATTTTAGCGTCGTATTGCATATAGTTAGTTATCTTCATGGTAGTTCATTTTTTTATGTGTTAGCATTATGTTTTTTTTAGGTTGCATATATATAATATATGGTAGTTATTTGCATATTCATATATGTGTTGCATTAGTATGTGTTCATGTAGTATAATTGCATTTTTTTGGCATGAATCTGTGTGATCGATTGGTGTGGTCTTAGCTCGGCCTATGATAAGATTGGTTTTGCATGTTAACTTGAACAGTGTTGATAATTGATGTTGAGTTCTAATTTTAATCATGATGATAATCTGAGCCTGTCTTAAACTTATGTAACCGGTTAGCACTTAAAGTTTAACTGTTTTAATCCACTTGGTTCAAGGGTTTCATAATTTGTTTCTAAGGGGAAATTTTGGTTAAAATTTAAGGAAATTAGTGAACTGGCAGTAAAGGTTGGAATGACGTAAAAGCTTGAGTTTGGGGGAATCTATGGGATTTATATATTACAAAAAAAATGAAAAAAGAAAAAAAGAAAAAAGAAAGAAAAGAGATGTTGAAAAAGAAAAAAAAATAAACACTGTGGCATGCTTGTCTAGTTTTGTGGCCTTTGTTACTTGAGTAAATAAGCCCGAGGGGATTGTCTTTACACCTAGCGCCCTAAGGTCTTAATGGCTTGGGAGTCGTTGGTCGAAAGCTCGTTAAGGTAGCACTGAAAAGCCTAAGGGAATATGACATTGCACAGCCGTGAGAAAAAAAATGAATAAAACACGAGAAAGAGCAAAAATGCCCTCGTGATTGAATAGGAATATAAATAAATCCTGTATTTACCTTAAGACTTGGTAATTGCTTAGTTTTAATCGGAGTTGTCATGTTCACGAAAGTAATTGAATTGGAACTAAAATTTTCCTTTTAAGAAGTTTTTATGTGATTATCTTGAATTGTGGTTGGTTAGAATGGTTAACAAGCACACACGCACAACATGGGTGATGACAGGTTTGGATTGACTAATTGGTTAGAGTTATGGACTTTGACTTGAATGGATATATTGTTTGAATACCAATGGTATATTTGAGGCCTGTTGCTATATATCATACTGATTTATTACTGGATTCGTAGGTATATTAGGAAGTAGATCATGCATATGCATTCATGTAGTTGAGTTAGTTTGTTTATTTTTAGTTCTTTTGTGTTTTTGCTTGAGGACAAGCAATTGTTTAAGTTTGGGGATATTTGATGAGTGAGTTTTATACCCATGAATTGAATACATTCGGGCTTAATTTATTATTGTTCTCAACTCTCTTAGAATAGTTTTTAAGCGTGTGTGTCTATTCAAGCATGTTTTATGTTGTTTTGTAGGAATTGGGACAAAAGTTACTTGGATCGACGTTCGGGGTGGCTAGATTCGCGTTTTCGGCTTGCCATTTACACATCAGTCACTTCAGAGCCAATTTCAGTATTCCTACGGACCTTATTTCGAAACGCTCAAAGAATGAAAGTTGTAGATCTACTTCTCCTCTTTTCGGAACATCTTGAATCATTGAAATCAGAGTTCAGACGAAGAAGTTATGGCCATTTTCCCAAAGGACGTCGGAGTAGAAAATGTCAGAAAAAGTGGTAGCGCCGGGGCGCCCATTATTTGCAGCGCCGGGGCGCTAGGGAGCAGATTCTCAGTGCCGTGCCCAGTGCTGGGGCGCTGGGGAAGAGACTGGGAAGGCTTGGATGCGTTTTTGGGCAAATTTTGACACCTTTTTGATTCCAAATTGGATTGGGTTTGTTCCTAAGCTCAAAATTGGACTTGTAACCTATAAATACATGATGTAAGACATAAAATAAAGGGATATTGAATAGAGTAGACTAGATTAAACACTCCATTAGATTAGAATCCAAACCCTAGTTCTTAATTAGCCATTGAAGATTGAAGCAAATTGAAGAACATTGAAGATCAAGAGCAAGAACAAGAGGGGAGCATCAGATTTGCTGACAACAGATTCTATTCTCTTCTCTTATCATACTTTTATCTTTTAATGTCTATTCAATTATGAATTCTTGGTTTTAATTCATTAATTATGAACTAACTCTTTTATAAAGATTTCAATTGAACTTTTTATGGTTATGAATTGATTATTTAATTTATTCCAATTATTTATGTTGAAGTGAATTGTTCACCATGCTTTGTATTTATTGATTAATTATCTGGCTAATAATTACCGCGTTACTCTAGAAGGAATTGAGAAAGGAATTTTAGGATTAGAACTGGGCAGGATGACATGTGACTTAGTTATTTGCACAGTGAATAATTAGGTTTGTGAATAGAATGAGAATATCTATTTACCGCATGTAACACATAAGGAATTGGGATTGTATCGAGTTTAATTCAATTGTTTTGCATAGAGATATAGCAAAATTAATCTGGGTTAAATAGAAGGCAAATGATCACTTGAGAAAGGGCTTTTGGCATTTGAGAATTCATGTTAACAATTAAGTAGACATAATAATTGGGATAATTGGATAATTGGTTTATAGTTCATAATTGGGGATATTGGAGTCTTAATCTTTATTTATCTGAATTCATTCGTTAAAGTCTTAGTTTTAATTGATTAATTTAGTTTTCTTAATTAGGAAAATCACAATTTGTAATTGTTTAAATAAAATTGATTTGGTTAAGAGTTAGTAATTGGTGATTTTTATTAAATAATTCCTCGTGGGAATGATACTCTACTTTCACTTTATTACTTGTTGACCGTGTATACTTGCACGTATTCATTGATTGCGAAATCGACCAACAATACAATAGACAACAAGTTTTAGATCAACAACTGCAGTGGAAACAACAATTCATTAAAATAGTTAAGTAGAGAATAAAATCTACTATCATCTATGAATTTAAAAGTCCATCATCGATATTTTATCCCTTTAACATCAATCAATATACATCTTGAATCAAATATTCATCTTTGCACTACAGGCCAAAGATATTCATCAGTTGGTTATGTTCATCTCAACACCTGTTCATCTTTGCACTACGGGCCAAAGATATTCATCAAGAAATCATTCATCTTTGCACTACAGGCCAAAGATATTCAAATATATCATCATTTAGGACTGAGGATGATGAAAAATATTTTAAAGAAAACGAATCCAGTGAAGCAAAAGAACAAATATTAGGGATTTGTATTACAGTTTTATCCTAGTTCAATAATACTCCATAATAACTAATTTTGAAGCACAATTCAAAAATAAAGATCAAAACATGGATACAATCAAAGATAGAAACCATAACAGATAGTCTTGGACACATAAAAGAAAATTTAATTTTTCTGTGAATAGTGTCGTATTCGTGAATAGTGTCGTATACATGAATAGTGTCGTATACGTGAATAGTAACTCCGACACTAAAAGGTAGAAATTCCACAAGAAAAATCTTCATGATTCGTGAATAGTACTCGTGAATAGTAACTCTGACATAAAAGACCAGAATTTCACAAGAAAAATCTTACCAATATTCCGGCATAATGATATTGAAAGAAATAATATCATTTTTTAAAAAATAATATCCCTTACCTCAAAAAGACAGTACTTCTGACTGGAATACTGGATATAGTGCTGAATAGAACTTGCACCGTATAGCAACACTCAAAGTATCAAAATACTCACAAGAATACGCTCGATAATATAGAGAGAGAAAACTTTAGTTTCTGGTGTGATTTTCAATTCTAACATAAGCACCCTATTTATAGAAAAATGCTTAGAACACCAAAGTAGAAAATTTAATAAAATATTAATATAAATAAAAAAATTTCACGCCCACTTAAGACCAACTAAATTCAGCACATTTAAACAACCAGTGGGGCCCACCAACTTGTTAAAAACATTTTTCTTAATAAACATAATTAAAAGTTCCAAAAATTAATTATTTCGGAACTTCAGAACTTCAATAATTCATAATAAATAGCCCTTTTATCAGAAAAATTTGAACCTCATGTCTTTTCCATAGGAAATTCCATTATCTACAACTTTGCAGAAGAAAGTTTTTCCAAATTCCAAACAGAAATTGACCGAAATCCACAAACAAAGCGATTTTACTGTGCTATAATCAAATTTCACCAAGAAATGGGGTCCACCGACACACAAAAAACATGTGTTAATCATTTAATGCAACAAAAGTACTCTTCCTCCTCATATACTCATATATCCCACATTCATTGTAAAAATATCACCATTATAATATTATTAAAATATAATAATATATTTAAATGAATTATTTTATCAGAAAAAGATAAAATATTAATTTTCAACAATTGTCACATTAAAATTTTCTCCATCTATATCCACATAAAATCAATATTTTCCTCATCATATAAATCAATAATAAATTATTCACAAATAATATTATGAATCACAATAATGACAACCTGAATTCTAGAAAGAGGGCTTTCCAATAAGGATCTCTCCTTATTGGCAAGCAATTAGGTGACCAAACCTCTCCTTGAGATGAACTTTCTAGACATTGCCAATAATGTTTTCTAATAATATTATTCAGATAATATGAATTATTGCTTCGATAATAGAAAATACTATGTAGTGACAATTATTGAAACAACAAAGAATATAAAATATCAACGTAGCAATTATTGAATTAATAAAATAAAATCTTTGAGCGATAATTACTTTAGTAACAATTATTGAGTAGTGCCTTTTTACGTAAGAATCAATAATTGGTGCAATACCGGTGTGCTACTCTTTGTGCAACAACGCCGACATCTTGTGTTTTAACCACCGGGTATTCCAACAGTATTAACGGTAACAACTACGCCGTTATTTATAAACAACTCATACTTGTCGTTTTCTTCATCCAATCGCTTTCCGTTATGGGGTCCACACAAGATTGCGCCGTCGTATGAATATTCCTCGACAGTAAAAATATTCCACGACCAAACGAATATTCCCCGACAATAATGAATATTTTATAACCACTTGCTTATTTAAAAATATTTGCGCATTTTACCCATAACTAACCACATTAATCAAATAAACCCTTACTATTTCAAAATAATAAATAAAGGAAATTCCATTTTATTAAAAAAAAAATTCGGGGTCTTACACATAAAGTGTGGTAAGTT
The DNA here is from genome assembly GCA_020205615.1 of Panax quinquefolius. Classification (NCBI taxonomy): domain Eukaryota; kingdom Viridiplantae; phylum Streptophyta; class Magnoliopsida; order Apiales; family Araliaceae; genus Panax; species Panax quinquefolius. Next base: position 54,162,459 of record CM035165.1, read on the forward strand.
GATGAACTATACTAAGGTATAGGAATGTTTAGACTGAAAGTAAGTATTTTCAGTAGACTAAGCATTGAAATACAACTTAATAATACAATTGTCGTGTACAATACGACAAAACATAAACTGTGAGTTTGAAAACAAATATTGTCTACTAGAGAGTATACAAACTCAAAAGGAGTCCTCATTACAATTATTATAAAACTATGTCACAAAATAGTGAGGACTACTAATGCACCATCTAGGACCATCACTCCGTTCCCCGACTCGTTCCAACTATATTCTCATTTCCTGAAGAGAACAACGAAAGAAAGGGTGAGCTCAACTAGCCCAGTAAGAAATATTATGACTAAGATAATGCAGAATAAATTATCATTAGCCTTAAACAGTGTTAAACTGATACAATATAACAAACATTAGGTTTAACTACAGCGGAACAAGAAATCCATTAAAAGAGTCAAGTAGAGAATAAAATCTACTATATTTTATGATTTAAAAGGTTTTTCATCACTTTTATCATTTGGGACTCAAACAATAAATAATCCACATCATCGAATCACCCCTGCACTATGACCAAGGATATTCTTTAGTATCACGACCACAATTATCCATGCACTACGGGCCAAGAATATTTGTATATTCATTAATGGTCATGATCATGCCAACAACTGTCCATCAATGCACTATGGGTCAATGAGGACTTTTACCACATCATTTGTAACATTACGGTCATGATTACACCGAATAATCCCTGGTCATAATCATACCAAGTCCATCTATGCACTACATGCCACAAATGACTTTCAATAAAATATAAACACGAGGATGATGACAATGATATAAGAATTCAATAAAACAAGTTCAAGAATTAATTTATTCAGGAACCAATAACGGCCAAACTGTCAACATGATACTACTTTGTAGAGTAAAATTCAAGAATGCTCAGAAGAATATTTCCATGAAAAGATACTGGATGAAGCGTAAATATCAAGGATATTCCACTAATTTTATGGAGTATAGAAGTCAAAGTTTTAACCAATTGAGTATAATAAAGAACAGAATAACAAAAGAAATCACCATGCATGCGATAGACCGCACATGCGAGTTATTCAACGAGAATAATAAATAACGGAACCGAGTCCGACGTAAAAAACGCATGCAGACGGGATATTCCAATGAATAATAAAGAATAGAACTAGGTCCCAAAGTAAAATGCATGTATACGATATTCCAACGTAATATTAAAGATCGGAACCAGTGTCCCGTAAAAAAGCATATATACATGATATTCCAACATAATAATAAAGACTGGAACCAGGTCCGGCGTAAAATGCACAGATAGGATATTCCAACAGAATAATAAAGACTGGAATAACAGAAGAATTTCACCAAGTATAGGGTAGCCCACGTATACAGGTTATTCTAACAGAATAATAAATAATGGAATAATAGAAGTTCTCTTCATGAATACAAAAGAAATAACACCCCTTACATTAGTAAGAGATTGAACACTGCAGTAGTGTAGTAACAGAATACTCTTATTCTTTCTCTCTTATTCTCTCTATACTTTCTCTCTTTATAGCTTGAATGAATTCGTGAAAAATAATGAAGAACTAGGCCTCTTATTTATAGAAGATTTCTAGCTTAGCACTTGCAATGTGAAAAGGCAAGCGGCTTGACGACTGGTGATGTGAAAAGAAAAGTGGTTTGACGCCTGTAATGTGAAACGACAATTGGTTCGACGCCTTTAATGTGAAACGACAATTGGTTCGACGCCTGTAATATGAAACGACAATTGGTTCGGCCTTTTATGTATAAACGGCAAGTGGTTTGACGTCTGTAAAGGTAATTACTATTGGCGAAAGAGACTCTTAGATGATGATATATGGGCCCCATAGAATAACCAAATTTACCACAAACGTCTCATAATAGACTCTTTATATACATCAGAATAAATATTACCACAAATCATTTTATTTTTAATCAACACATATTTAATCTTTCAACAATTATTAATCATTAATATTATAACTTGTCGTCTCAATTATTGATTTAACAATATAACATATTATACAGATGATATTGTGGCAATAATTAAATCAATAATATAAGAGATATGATGCAACAATTACTGTAGCAATAATTGAGTATAACTGAGTGACTTCTCACGTAAGCATCAATAATCAATACCGTGTGCTACTATGCAACCACGCCAGACATCGTTATTTTTTACTACCGGGTAGTTCAACAGTTTTAACGATAACACCTCCGCCGTTATTTTTATAGAAAGATCATTTTGTCATTTTCTAACTACGACAATACTTCCGTTGTGGGGTCCACCAATGATTGTGCCGTCGTACAAATATTCCCTGAGAAAAAGAATATTCCCCGACCAATCGAATATTATATAACCACTTGCTTACTTTGCAAAATTTGTAAATATTACCCACAACTATAACATTATATCAAATTAACACCATAATATTCAAAAATATAATTCGAGAAAAATTATTCTTTATTCATAAAAGTTGGGGTCTTACAATTGTCGCAAGTAAGACTATGAAGGAAGATGGAGAATAGGATATTCCAAGTCATCTAGCTATGCTAGATTTCGAAATTTCTTGAAATAGTGCTGATGTGTGCATTTTGAAAATGAAAGAATTGGTTCAGCTTTTGGAACCAATGGATTTTAAAAGAACTATTCTTGGTATGTCTATGCTAATTGTTTCATCAAGACAGAAATTGGTTTAAAATATCAAAATGAATTTTATATCAATAGTGCATTTGATGCAAAGATGGTAAAAGGATGGAGTTATTAATGCAATTAAACCTGGTGTTGGATTTGATCTTTGGATCAACAACTTGCTATGGAATTATGCATAATGACGAAGTCCTCAACGTACTGTGAAGAGTGCAATATCATGACATCATAAAACGTTTTGATGTATTGCGAAAGAATTTAAAGAAGTAGTCGATGTCAAGCAAGTTGACTAGACGAATGTTTCAAGTTGATGTCCAATTTATTGGTATGGTCTAAGCTACTTGATCCGGCTAGACAAATGGTATGTCATCGAGCTTTCTTTGAGAACTTGTGCCAAGCCAAATTATTTTGGTTCGGTATCTAATGATTTAGTCTGAGGAGAACATGGAAGAGATAGTTACTTTCTTTGTGATTGTAAACTTACCATGTAAGAAAGGTTTACGGCGAGAGGCTGGTTAACCTAGTAAGAGTTCATGGTCAATTTGACCCCTCAGCAAAAGTATGAAATGTTTTAAAGGAATCTTTATATTCCTCGTTATTCCTTTCACTTCATGATTCTTGATAAGTTATGAAGGGTAGGGAATGTTTGAAAGATAATAACTTCTTTAAAGAGAAGTTGAGAAGAAGAGTAAGTTAAAATTTCGAGGACGAAATTCTGTGAAGAAGGGGTGAATGTGATGACCCGGGTATGGGTATGGTTTGAAGAAATTTCGAGGACAGAATTTTTATAAGGGGGGAAGGATGTGACAACCCGGAAATCCTGATTGTCCAGAAATTAAGATTTAAAGAATTAGTTATTAATAAAATGAATTTTTATTAATACTATTCTGTGCTATGTGTTTATTAATCATTCTATAACCTAGAATGATTATTAATTGGAAGGATTCTGGCTACGAGCTAGATTGAACGAATAAGAATTTTCAAGACAAAAATAAAAAAAATTTGGGAACAAAATATTTCTGGGGAAAAAGACGAAATAAGTACTATTCACCCGACGAAACCTAAGGGTTAGGGTTTGAATAACCTAAGCCTTTCCGAGAGTTCGGTATGTCGAAATGACATTTCGTCGAAAGATTTGACGATAATATATCGTGAAAAGTTAAGTAAGTCGATAAAAGTTTTTCTCAAAAAACTTGCAAAAATCGGACGAAATAAAAATGACGAAAAGTACAGATGTGTATTTTTCACTCGTTTAGCTACATTAGGGGAAAACGTGAAGGAAAATGCTTAACGTGGAAAAATGTTTTTCAGATATCCGAAGATTTCGTAAAAGTTAATCGGTAAAGAAAGACGAAATATCCAAAAATATTTGGATTTCGAGAATCGCAGTTTTCGAACTGTCGGACGAATTCCGAATTACGGAAGCACGAAGCTTCCAAGGGAAGCTAGGTAAAGGAGGTGGGGCAGCCACTTGGCCACCAAGTAAACTTGGTGGCTAAGTTATGAATAGTAATGAGGTTAGGCGGGGAAATGACTAAAATGCCCCTATCCTTGGTTTTCTATAAATAGAAAGCTTTAGTTCATTATTTTGAGTTGTTGAAAATCCTACTCTTTGAGAGAGAAAGGGAGAGGGTTCGGATGGAAGAGGAGAGGAAGAGGAATGAGGAAAAGCTAGCTCGATTGCACGCCTTGTCCGACGGAAGGAGATTAAAGAAGAACGGTAATCCCAACACTAGTTTCTTCTAAATTTTCTTTAAATTTTTATGTTCAAAAACATAACATAATGAAAATAAGGAGTTAAAGATATTGAGAATGAATTCCTATGGTTGAAATCATGAGAAAAGAAGAAATAAGAAATTAGAAATTTAGTTTATAAATTTCTTAACGAAGTATAAGATTCGTAATGATTTTGAGCGATCCGAATGAATCTTATAAATGAGTAGGTCAAATAAGTAAGGAATGGTGTTCTATAACATCAAATTCCAAGAAAAAGTGAAATCGTAATCCAAAATATCGATTAAAATGAAGAACGAACGATGAACACGAAGAACATGCTAAGAACACGAAGAACGTTGTTGATGGATAAATTTAAAACCATCGTAGTATAAATGTTGTTGATGGACAAGGTTAAAACCATCGCGTATAAGTTATATGCTTATTTCTTGTTCATGAATAATGGATTAAAACTAAGCTATAACGAAGTTATGGCGAAAATTTCATAAAAGAAGAACAAAAATTTGAAAGTTAGTAAATGAACCTGAACGAGTAGGGTTTCATAAGAATGTAAGAGAATGTATAAAACGTGAGTCGTGGACTCAAGAACGAATAAATTCTGAATTCGGATGACCGAATTACGGACGAACGAATGAAGAACGTTAAAAATGTTAAAATGAACGAAGAGCGAAGATTATGCCAATTGAATGGCATGTTATCGAATTCAGAATGCAGTTCTGTCTATGGGTAATCAAAGTAAGTAAGATACGGAAGAAAAAGGCTTTGGAACGACCTCGTTCCGAGTTATAATGAAGAAGTTATGAGATCAAAAAGTAAGCATCTCAAAAGGAAGTTAACACTTAGAAAAAATTTTTGGGAAGAAGGTCTTGGCGCCATTAATGCTGGTCATACCTTTTATGTGGCTGCTGCGATGTTTGGGACCAGAGAGCTAAGCACTTCTAACTCGTATGCGGCGTATGATCTTAGTGAAGAGAGGAGTAAATACAATGGCCAAATGAAGGGAAAAAGCCAGAGAAGAGCTTTTAACTGCTCAACTCTTGGGGGAAGTGTAAGGAAAGATAAAGAAAATAATGTTCAACTAATGTAACACTTAATTAAGTGTTTTAAAACATTAATGAAGGTTTAACGGAAAGATTAAACGAGATTAAAAGAATGTAATTGCGGGTTACGGAACCAATATTCAGAAACTGTAGTCGCGATAAACGAACGTGATGGATTGCTATGATTGTGATTCCTTAGACGTTGGGGAACGAGGTTAATGGATAACATTTCGATGTTATGTCATGGTAATGCGAGATGAATGTAAAGCGTTTAGACGCTGTGAATGCAACGTTGTTACGATGAACGACCGGTCTTAGCATACAATGATCTGTATGGTTTTGACATTAAGAAAGAATAATGAGTATGGGGTTCATGGGATGGATAACGATTGAAAGTGATTAAAACCTTGAATAAAGGTTGAATGAGAGATTAAGAGACGAACAATGTGAACGTTGAATACGTAAACGATCCGTGTGAATCGTATTCACGTTGGACAAACGTTCTAAGTATACCCCGGTTGTATGACATAGACATTGACGAAGGTAGTAAGTAAGATATGAATGGTATCGAGAAAGCCATATCGAACGGTAATAAGATTAATGAAAGCCGAATTCGATTCAAATAAGAATGAGTCCAGAGGTATGGTAATTTCTTGCCAGAAAGCCATAAGGATTAAGAAATTGACTTAACGAACATTATATTTAATAGTTCGTATAAGTTAAGATAAGTTAGGTTGTGGTACAATCGTAACCTTTGATGGTTGACATATGGGAGCTGGGCTAAACAATTCCTTTAGAGAGCGAAGGTATATACAAAATTGGCAACCGGTCTAACTCATTGTGTGGGCAGTGTAGATGAGACTGGAACTTGTTTGTTGGCTGTTTGTGGGAAACCACTCAGAGTACCATATGGACTACTAGCAGAGAAGCGATGTGTGCTAAGTCCTAGCGAAGTTATAAGAAGAAGATAAAAATGTAAATCATTAAAGATGATGAATGTATTGAGTAAGACATCTCTGTATGTCATGAAACCGTAAACCAGTAATGAAAGTTAGTCCCGTAAGATTATATTGCAAGAACGCGAACCTTAATAAGTAAAGTTAAGTAAATCGATGAGTAAGTCAAGTATATGACTAATTGGTGTATGTGTTATTTTTCTTATGTGCTACATAGGAATGGGAATGAAAGCGATTCGGCGTGTAAGTTGTTGTTGTCACGTAAAAGCAAGTTTCCTAACTTCATTCATATTTTAAATGAATGCTAGTTTCTTAAAACTTCTCAGATGTTGAACTTGAGAAGTTCTGTCTATATACAAATGTGTGATATTTGTGCAAGGTGGTAGAACGTATGAGGCCTTGTGCCACAATGTGAACACTTCGATGTTTCTGTGAGATGAACTGTTCTATAATTGAACTATTCAATAAAGGAATGTTCTGTTTATACATGAACCGTTATTATTAAGTCTGTGCTATTGATTCTAGCCAGACAGAATGAGTATGAAAGATAGTAGAGAATGAAAGTATTTCAAAGTGAATGTGACTAATGTTTTAAAATGATAGGAATCGAGATTATTCCTATTGTTCAAGCTGCTTCATAACCTTTGTTCGGTTATCGATGTTCCAAAGGAATGTTAAACTCTTGAAGTTGTATGTTCAACTGTTATGACTTGCTGGGCAATTGAATGCTCACACTTGCTTTAAATGAAAAACATTTTCAGCGAACGATGTTAGAAGAACTTAAGGATCCCGTATAGATCAAGCTGACGGTATCCAGATAAAGTGCCATTCAGAATGTGAATGAGCGAGAAGATCAAGTGAAGACTTGTAATGTAGAAAGAAGAAAATTAAGATATAGAATAGTTTAATGAATGATTATGTATCCTTGGTGGCGGATAAAAGTCACTCGTGCAAGATTTAAAGAATAATGTAATTATCATTATTTGTAATGAGAAAAGCTATAAGGTTTTAGAACCTGGGATTTGAGAGTGTATGTTGTTATATTTCAGTATATAATGATGTATGCAGAATGAATGATGTACTCGTGACATACAGAATCCGGGTGTGAAGATAGACCAGATTTCGGGTCGTTACACGATTTACGTTTTCTACATTCTCTTACTTTCTTATGAAAACCTACACGTTCGGGTTCATTTACTAACTTTCTAATTCTCTTTCGTCTTTTACAAAAATTTTGCCATAACTTCGTTATAGCTAGGTTTTAATCCATTCTTCATGAACGTTTCTAACGTTCCTAACCAAGAAATATGCAACTAACTTATACACTATGGTTTTAAACTTGTCCATCAACAACAATTATCCTACGATGGTTTTAAATTTGTCCATCAACAACATTCTTCGAGTTCTTCGCGTGTTCTTCGCGTTCTTCGTTCGTTCTTCATTTTAATCGATATTTTGGATTACGATTCTACTTTTTAATGGAATTTGATGTTATAAAACAACATTCCTTACTTATTTCACCTACTTGTTTATAAGATTCATTCGGATCGCTCAAAATCCTTACGAATCTTATACTTCCTTAAGAAATTTATAAACTAAATTTCTAATTCTTATTTCTTCGTTTTCTCATGATTTCAACCATATGAAATCATTTCTAACCTCTTTTACTCCTTATTCTCATTAAGCTATTTTTTTGACATAGAAAACTTAAAGAAAATATTAGAAGAAATTAGGGTTCGGATTACCGTTCTTCTTTAATCCTCTTCCGTTATACAAAGCCGACGATTTGCAAGCTTTTCTATTTCACGATCACTTTTGATCCGAGCATTCATGCTCAAACTCTTCCTTCTCCCTCTTCATCCGAGCTCTCTCTCAAGTGTAGGATTTTTCAAAATCCCAAAATAATGAACTTAAGCTTTCTATTTATAGAAAACTAAGGCTTAGGGCAAATTGGTTATTTCGCCCCCACCTCCTTACTATTTCCACCTCCTCCAACAGTTAGCCACCAAGTTTACTTGGCCACCACCCTTACTTGGTGGCCAAGTGGCCGGCCCACATGCCCATGGGTCACCCCATGGGTTACCCTATTGGTTCTTACCCTTCCGCTTACCCATCGGTTCCATCCGCAGTTTCTTTTCTTGGTTTGGGCCTTAACCCTAATTCTTAATGGGCCTATCTTGGGCTTGATTTTACAAATCATTGGGCTTGACATAATCCAAGTTCAATTGGATTCTACAAAGTCCATGAACACAAAGTCAATTAAGACTAATCGTATTCTACGCATTCCATTCTCGTATTCTCGTAATCTCTTCGTATTTCGTACTAATCTTCGTACTATACTCATATAATAACTTAGTATTATACTCGTATTTCTCACGCATAATAACCCTAATTATTATACGTGATCATGACATTCTCGGAACTCACTTTTCCTAACCCTTAGGTTTTGAGTCCGCAGGTGAAAACTTCATTTTTGTCATAACTGAAATATTATTGAATATTCCATCACGTCTCAACATTTTACGTAATCAATAACTTCTCGAAATTTCAAAATTAATCTCCGAGTAGAAACGGATGAATAGTGCCTATTTCGTTTTTTTCCCCGAAAAATATTTTTTTTCGGAAAACTTTCATTTTCGTCTTGAAAATTCTTACTCGTTAAATCTAGCTCGTAGCCAGAATCCTCCCGACTTATAATCATCCTAGGTTATAGAATGATTAATAAACACATAGCACATAATAGTATTAATAAAAATTCCTTTTATTAATAACTAATTCTTTAAACCTAAATTCTGGATAATCCAAAATTCTGGGTTGTTACATTCTTTCCTCCTTATAAAAATTCCGTTCTCGGAATTTCTTAACACTACACACTTACCCGGGTCATCACATTTTCTTCCCTCCTTATAAAAATTCTGTCCTCGGAATTTCTTAACACTACACCCTTACCCGGGTAATCACATTCTCCCCTTCTTCACAGAATTTCATCCTCGAAATTTTAGCTTAGTCTTCTTCTCAACTTCTCTTCAAAGAAGTTCTTATCTACCCATCATTCCTAACCTCCATAACCCTTCAAGAATCATGAAGTAGAAGGAATAGCGAGGAATATAAAATATCCTTTAAAACATTTCATACTTTTGCTGAGGGGTTAAATTTACCATGAACTCTTACTAGGTTAAACAGCCTTTCGCCGTAAACCCTTCTATTAGTTCCCAGAGGGCACAATAGATCTAGAAGGGGGGGTTGAATAGATCCTTTTTATTTCAAATACTTTTCTGGTTTATGTTATATTGTTCATATTAGAGTATATGACAAACATAAGAATCTTTTCAAGCACAGCGGAATAAGTAAAAGATTCCCCCTTCATTGATATATTCATAATCATACATACATTGTTCGTAGGGTGAGTTTAGTTGTAAGCAGTTTGAACTTACACAGCAGTTATAGATATAATGTAAATGACATAATGTAAAAGACACAAGGGGTTTTAAGTGGTTCAGAGACTCAAGCTCCTAATCCACTCTTCTTCTTTCAACTAGCTGGATTTCCACTAAGGAAGGGCAGCACCCTGAATCTCTACGATTCCTTCAAGGCCAGCAGCCTTGGGACTTCAGTTCACTAAGAACTCTTGAAGGCCGACCTTGGGACTTCTCTAGTTCCCTAGAACTCTTCAAGCCCAAAGAGCTTGGAACTTCATTTAGTCCCTTTGACAAGGACCCTTTATTTTGCTTTGTTTAGTCCCTCTAGATAAGGACCCTCTTGGCCCTGCTTCATTTAGTCCCTCTGGACAAGGAACCCTTAGGCCCTGGCTTCGTTGAGTTATTTGTTTGTTGTTGTTGGAGTCGGTGCTGAGCTGCTAAGATGTCTTCATGCTCTGAACATCTTTTATCCCTAGCAGCTTGGCTTGATCATCCTTAAAGAGCAGTTGAGTGTTGCATGATGCTCAGCTTCTTAGGTTGCTCAACTACTCCGGATGACCCCTTGATGAACTGCCTTGAAGATCAGTCTCCTTGGTACTTGATGGCTACACATGACAGGCTTCTAAGATGACTGTAAGCTCTTCTACAAGGTACTTAAAAGCTTTCTCATGCTTGACACCAAGATGGCTTTTGTGATCTCCCTTCTTGCTACTTGATGCCTTCCCATGATGGACTTGCTAAGATGACCGTAAGCTATTCTCTATTGTACTTAGAGTCTTCCTATGATGGACATCCAGATGGCATGATGCTCTCTTTTCTCTCGGTGATTGAGAACACTCTTCAAGTAGTAGAACTCCCACTTCTACATAGTAGAACTCACACTTCTACTTCTTTCTTGATCTGACTTCTGAGTGTTCTTGGTGGATCGTAGAGTGAGCCTTCGGACTCATTATCACATGGTTTAGATCAGTCCACCTTCTCTCCAAAACTGACAACTCCAGCAGCCTTTGATCTTTGAAACTCTTCTACATTTATACATCTTCCCAATTCATTCGTTAGAAAGTAGCTGTTGGAAGCTATTCAAATATCTTCGCAGATCTCGAGTTGCTTGAGGTAGACTACTTGATGTGACATGTCATACTTTTTCTGACACTGTAGTCTACTGTTTCACCTGCCTTGTCAGATGTATCACTTTACTGTTTTGGGCAGGTTGAAGACTTTATCTCTTCTGATTTCTAGATCAGAGGTTGTCCTTTTGCATTGATGCTATCAATAAGCACTTGTTCGAATATTACTCTTCAGATTGAACCGTTGCCAATGCTTCAGTCTTCAGGTATTTGAACTCTACGATTCTGATGCATGTCTTCAAGGACCTGATCGTAGTGTCTTGTTGAGTGTTGCTCGTTGACTTAGAAGAGTTAACACTACTCATGAAGAGTGTTGATTGGATCTTCAATGTAGAATACCTATTCCTTGTATTGTGTAGTGCTTCAATACTTCTGTTGCTTCTACTGTTCTTAGATACAGATGGCCTAATTCCTTGCTCTGGTCCCCTTCTGAATATCAAGACACTTCAGATTTGTGACGTGTCCAGTTTGCTTTCTCCTAGTGATCTTCCGCTCACTTATCATCAATGAACTGACCCTGCACTTAATCACTTTATTCTTGCTCTCCAGAGGCTGACCAGTATCTAGGTTCACCTTCCATCAGTTCCTTCTTTGTTTGGCAAACACTACGATCTTGGTTGCTTCCAAGATCGTTGTCTTCGCTTCTCTTGATGACCATCGCATTAGTCGACTTTTCCTTTGTCTGCTGCTGAAGTCTTCATTGGATCTCCTTGTGGAAGACTTCATCACGAATGGCCTTACACCTCAATCTTAACTCTAATTGGGTTTGTGCTTAGATCTTCTGTTAGCCTGCATGCCATTCGTTGAGTGCTCTCTCTGGTTTCACTACCGTGGAATGCATTATTGCGATTGCAACCAGAGGCTTCGTATCTTTGGATATTCTGGGAGTGCTCATTCGTTGAGAATTGTATCTACTCTACGATTCTGACTTAGCATTTTGAGTACTTCTGTTTTAATCGTAGTCCTGCACTTTATGATTCAGCTCTGGCTTTGTCGACACTACGATCCCGAGATCAGATATTGACACTCTACGATTTCTGCCTTATGCTTGTTGTCTTTATCTGATCTTGCCCGACTCACGATCTCTGCATTCATTTAGTGGGTCAGACGATCTCGAGTGTAGCCTTCTGATCCTTGTATTGGCTTTGGCATCGATAGACTTCTACGACTACGAGTGTAGTCTACGTTTCATACTTAACCCGGTAGATGGCGTTGTTCGGATTATGTATGAATCGCCTCTACGATTACGAACATGACTTCCTCAAAGACACTACGATCCCGAGGAAGCTCTTCTACTCGACACACTACGATCCTTCTTCGTTTCCCTTGAAGTCTACTTTAACTCCAAGATCTCACTATCTTGCATACTCCTATTCCTTTCGATAGCTCCCCGAGTTAACTCGACTCTCTGGCGCATCACGACTTGCAGTGCGGTGCTCGGCGATCGATCGAAAGCCTATCTATTACATCATAAGATCAACCTAACAAGCTTGATCTTTCTATATTTATAGTCCTTGTACATCATTTCTTTTTTAAGGACTTTCTACAAAGTCAAGTTTTGCTTATGTAGGATCAACCTAACATATTTGATCAATTCATTCTAAGTCCTTGTACATATATTTCTATTATCTATCAAAGGACTTTACAGCTTTTCTTCATGCAAGCATACTTGCATATTCATTCATATATATATCATAATCAAATCATATATTAAATAGGAATATCATTCACTTGTTTATTCCTGACAATCTCCCTCTATTTGATTATGACAAAAACAATAAGTGCATATGCATGTTATGAATGAATCTTAGATACAGTGAGCAGCTGTATTTCTAAACAGTTAATCATGAATGTCATTTATATTAATATGGCAATTATATATTCAGACATTCTACATCCTGGATCCAAAACATACTAACAGACTAGAGATGTACCTCCTTGGCTCCTTGTATGTTTTCAGGATGCTTGTTGATCAGCTACTCATCTGATTCTGCTTCTTGCTCTTGCTCCCCCTCAGATGATGATCTTCTATCTTTTCTTGGCTCCCCATCATCACCTTTCTGATCTGGTTTCCTTTCAGCTTCTATGATTTTGGTATCTTCATCTTTAGGCTCCCCCTCAGATGATGATTCTTTATCTGCTGTTGCTACCTTCTTCTTTGACATCTTCTCCCTTAACCCTCTGCTCTTCTTCTTTCTTTGCCTCTTTTTCTCCCCCTTTTTGTCATCAATCATTTGAGAGAGCTGCTCCATGTTGGACATAAGCTGCTACATCAGGTAGGAGGAGATTGTAACTTCAAACTTTAGCTCTTGCTGTCCGAGTTCAAGTTACACAGAGAAGGACTGTTTCAGATCGTCAATCTTGTCAGAGAGGGCTTCGATCTGCTTTGCATTGGCCTCCTGAACTTGTAGAGCTTCTGCCTTCTGATCTTGGATGGCCTTCTGATAGATGTTATCCCTCTCTTGTAGTTTGAGAGATACATCAGCCAAGATGGCTTGAAGTTTATGCTTGAAAGAATCATCTCCTGCTTCTATTTGCTTCTGTGATTCTTTTGTGAGCATAGAGATCTTTTTGCTTAAATCATCGAAACTTTTCGTAATTCCCGCTCCAAAGCGCTTTGATCCTCTTGATTGGCGACTTGATTTGGGTAATGGATTGCACTCTACGATTGTCATCTTTGGACAGATTTTCAAATGTTTGGATAATCTGAATAATCGTGGAATACCAATTGCTTGTGGAGGATGATGGAGTGTCTGATAGCAGTGCTTGATCATAAGAAGGCTTCTTGGATTGGGCTTGGACATCATCAGCCGTAGAGCTAACAGACTCTACGATCAGCTCCTTGGTCATGACCCTTCTTCCTTTAGAATCTACTCTACGATCGTAGGGGATGTAGAGATTTTCAGCTTGTCGATAGACCTTGAAGTGAGGCTGGTCTCTGATTAGTTTGGTAGCAAACTTCTTTACTTTTGGAAAGTTCTGAGCCACTAGTTCTATGCTTGGAAACTGCTTGTAACAGCTTCCATCTTTTTTAGTGTGTGCCTTGAGCCATGACATCCACTGAAAGAACCATCTTTTTGGTGGAGCATCTGTCAGATCATTTGATACTTCCTCTACGATACTTTTGTCAAATCTTTCAGGAGAGGGAACTGGATAATCTTCTTGTTAAATACGCTTCTTAAGGTGTGCGAACCGTAATCTCCTTTAATCTCTTCTCTCTGAGCCCTGAACTTTCGTGATTATTTTCAAAGTAGGAATTCATCTAAATTGCATTTCATTATCAGATCCTTCTTGCTCATCTTCAACAGAGAAACCTTCTTGCTGAGTTTCATTATCAGAACTTTCTTTAGCAAGTCTTTCCATAGATTCTTCTTCTTTACTGTTGGCTTCTTCTTCAGCATCTTCTTCTGCGGATACAGATTCATTATCACTCAATTCAATGATGGCATTTGATTAGTTGTTGTTCCTTTTGGAGGCAAACTGGGCTTGCAGCCTGTAGCTTCTCCTTCTTCGTGGAGGTTCAATTAATGGAGACATTGACTCTTCTTCTTCTTCTTCTTCTTCAGTCTCTGACTCCTCTTGCTCATCAGATAGACTTCTTCGGAGATCAGCATTGGCAGGAGCAGACTCTTCTTTCTTGGCCTCATCACTTTTTGAGTCATCATGAGAGCATTCTTCTTCTTCTTCTTGAATAGCATTTCGACCCATTCTTCTTTTGAAATTTGGTTGGGGGCGATTGCATTTGGGGATGCACTTTGATCATCATGAATTTCTTTTTCTTCATCAGAGTGACTACTCTGAGGATTGGCCATGGGGCTTGAGCACTTTTCTTCTTCAGCATTTTCTGCAGTTTCCTTCATCATATCTGCTTCATTCTCATTCTTTGGATCTTGATGTGGGGGACTGGACTACATCTTCTGTTTCTTCCACTTCTGCTGACTCCACGTCCCTTTCTTCAACAGATGTATTGATTTGAGAAGCTAAGGCTCGTTTGTCATCCATCTTAACTTTCTTTCTGATTGGCCCTTGTAGCAACCTGCTGCTTCTTCTTTTTGTGGTTTCAGCAGTTTGGGCCTTTTCTTCTTCATTCTTGTTCAAGGAGGAGACTCTCCTTGGTGGGGCCTGGGCTTTCTTCACATCACTAGCTCTTTTCACCACTTTTGATTTCTTCCTGGCTGGTGTGATTTCAGTTGCTGTAGAGTCATCAGATTCAAAGCTCTCTGTCTCTGCTATCTTCCTTTTCTTAGCAGAGGCTCTCTTCTTTACTCCCCATCTGTCGACCTTTTGTTCTCCTTGGGGTTCTTCTTCCGCTTTTCAAATAACCGTGGAGACATCACCTTGTGCACATTTAGGGCTTCTCCCTCATCATCCTTGATCTTTCTCCCTAGCTTTTTCTTCAGTATGATACTCAACAGCCTTCCATGAAATACCTTGGTCAGGGGCTTCTTCTCAGCCTTCTCTACCCATTTGGAGATCTGATCAAACAAGATAGCTCCAAAGTCGATTTGTTTCTTCAAAACTATTGCTGACATGATTTTTTTATTTCTTTGAGTCGATCAACATGTCATGTCTGATGTTCTTACATAGTATGCACTTTCCAACTATTTCAAATGAGGAACTCATATTGCTTTCGAAACTCCTTCTTCTTCATGTCCTTGAAACTAGGGTTTCTTTGATACCCCATAACTTCCTTTGCTAATTCAGTGTTGACATTGTCAAGGTTCTTTAGCCCTTGGTTAGGAAAACCTAGGCATTGATTGAGGTCAGAAGATTTTAACTGAAGAGACTGGCATTTAACCTTGGTAGTAAGAGTTTCTGAATTTATAGAGACGTTTGAGTAGAATTCTTTAACCAGTTGCGATGAGTGGAGTATTTGCCTCGAGGCATTACTCGAAAATCGACCTTCTTTACAAGCTCGAGAATGTCCTCGAACTTCTTTTGATTTCTCAAACAATTTTGTTCCAAGTTTGAATACCAATAATCACTTGCCGCTTTTCCATTTTGAGTAGTTTGAAGAATGTGGGTATTAGATATAGAAAGTTTATGTGAGATGGTCATGCAGTTGGTAACGCTCTGGAGGTTAACTATTTTTACTCTTGAAAAGCTTTCTAGGGTTTTGAAAATGGGAGGAGAAAGGTTCGATATCTTTTGTAATCTGTTTGCAAATTTGAACTTGTCTTTATGGCGATTTCCTTCTAACTCTGCATACTTAGTGATGTGTTAATCATCCATTGGTTGCACGTTGCCCGATAATTAGCTCTAACTCCCCTGACTTTTCGATTATTAGAGGAGTGGACGTTTAATTGGCGTGGCTTTGACTGATTGACCTTTTGATTCGTAGAAGTAACATGATAAGATAGCTATAGACTCTACGATTTTATTTGTTTACTCAACGATCAATTTCGAGAGATCTTGCGATGGATGGCTTCTTTCCTCCTTACTTGATGCAAAGATAGCTCAATCAATTGATGTATTCGAACTTATCTCCTCAATTTGAATGGCTTAGCGGATGTCTCATTCTTCATGCTCCTTGAATCTGGAATACCCTTTGGTAGGACTATGATCGTTAAGTTGTCTTCTTCTGTCAGAGGTTTGCCTTCACGATCGTTTAGAACAAAGATTACGATCGTTGAGTTTGTACTACAATCGTTTAGTCCTTTTCATGTTCAACTCTACGATCTTTGGCTGACTTGGTTCTTTTGAGATGAACTAGATCAAGCATTCCTTCTAGGATAAGGTAACTCAGGAAGGGCCAACCTCTTAGAGTTAGCTAAGGGTTAGGTTTGTCCCTGAGGCACTTTCCAGATGAAATACTAAGACAATGATTTTCTCATGGCATGCTCGTATCTGAGATGTGCGACCATGTGAGCTCCGATCCAGTTAGCTCGAGAGGGTCTTGAGGGCGAGGCTTGAACATATAGGAACTTTATCAGACTCATTTACGAGCAGTCCTTGTTTGGTTGTATCTTACATTTGAAGTCTTACCTTCATCATTCCTTAGTGTGGTCAATTTGTCCAAATACCTTTTTATTATCGATTCTGAAAGCAGTATTGAAGATATCTTGAGTTTGGGTATTGATGTGCATGGCTTTACTTTTGCTCACGACAATGCTCTTGTTGGCCTTTCATCAATCGATCGTGGTCTTGAAGATGTAGATCAAGAGAATCGTAGCATTAAGATCTTTGACATTTTTTGAGTTTACAAAGATAGCACCGGTTATTGGTTGGTCCTCGTAAGTTTGAGAAGATTTTCTTTCTCCTCTCGATCGGCATTTCTTAGTCTGTGACCTCTTCATCTTTCGGGTAGTGAATGCTTTACTCTTTGTCGCGATGTCTCTTGCTCTCTTTCTCTCGTCTTGTCTTGAGACTGAAGATTATTTGCGGGCTAAGGATTGGTCTTGTTGATATAGCGATCGAGGATATGGACGATCTGGTAACCGGTGTATACATTTTTACTATACGATATTTCCAACGTGTGAGCTCTTACGCATATAACAAGTTACTTACTACTAAACTAAGTTTAGAACAATGTTAGTGCCTTGGATGGGACTTCAAGCGATTAGCTTTTGAATATAAGCATGAGAACTACTTTGATACCAATTGTTGGTTCTCGGAGGGCCTGATAGATCTAGAAGGGGGTTGAATAGATCCTTTTTATTTCAAAAACTTTTACGGTTTATGTTGTATTGTTCGTATTAGAGTATATGACAAACATAAGAATCTTTTTCAAGCTGAGGAATAAGTAAAAGATTCCCCTTCATTAATATATTCATAATCGTACATTGTTGTTGAGGTTAGTTTTAGTTATGTGATTAGAACTTACATAGTAGTTATAGCGATTATAGACATAATGTAAAATGACGTAATGTAAAAGACATAATGTAAAAGACCGAGGGTTTAAGTGGTTTAGAGACTCGAAGCTCTAATCACTCTTACGCTAACTAGCGAGTTTCCGCTAAGGAAGAGGCGTTACCACGAATCTCTGATTCCTTGAGGCTAGCGGACCTTGGGACTTGATTCACTAAGAACTCTTGAGGCCCGGCTGACGCTTGGGACTCCTCTAGTTCATAGAAACTCTTGATCCAGCTTAGAACTTCATTTAGTCCTTTTGAATGAGGACCCTTTAATACCTTTGTTTAGTCCCTCAGGACGAGGACCTCTTGGTACAACTTCATTTAGTCCCTTTGGACAAGGACTTAGGCCTGGCCACAGCCGTTGAGTTGTTTGTTTGTTGTTGTTGGAGTCGGTCTTTGTTGCTAAGATGTCTTCGTACTCTGAACTTCTTTTATCCCTAGCGGCTTAGCATCGTCCTTGAAGAAGCGGTTGAGTGGTGCATGATGCTCGACTTCTTAGGTTGCTCAACTACTCGGATGACCCCTTGATGAACGCCGCGAAGATCATTCTCCTTGGTACTTGATGGTACGCACATGAGAGGCTTCTAAGATGATGGTAAGCTCTTACGCAAAATCTTAAAAAGCTTTCTGCTTGACACCAAGATGGCTTTGTGATCTCCCTTCTTGCTTTTCGATGCCTTCCATTAATGAACTTTTAAGATGGCCAAGTAAGCTCTTCTCTATTGTACTTAGAGTCTTCCCATGATGGACATCAGGATGGCATGATGCTCTCTTTTCTCTCGGCGATTCGAGAACATTCTTTGATAGTAGAACTCTCATAGTAGAACTCAACCTACTTCTTTCTTGATGCGACTTGAGTGTTCTTGGTGGATCGTAGAGTGAACCTTGAACTCACTATCACATGGTTTAGATCAGTCCACCTTTTCT
Source organism: Panax quinquefolius (assembly GCA_020205615.1). Lineage (NCBI taxonomy): Eukaryota > Viridiplantae > Streptophyta > Magnoliopsida > Apiales > Araliaceae > Panax > Panax quinquefolius. Next base: position 54,181,208 of record CM035165.1, read on the forward strand.
CCAAGCCCGGCAACTCCGAGACTTTGATCTTTGAAACTCTTCTACGTTTATACATCTTCCCAATTCTTGGTTGGAAAGTGGCCAGTTGGAATGATTCAAATGTCTTTGCGGATCTCGAGTTGCTTGAGGTAAGGCTTAATATGACATGTCATACTTTTTGTAGTCTCTTTGTTTCACCTTACTGTCGGATATATCACTTTCTTGTCTTAGGCGGGTTGAAGACTTTATCTCTTGATTTTAGATCGGAAGTTGTCCTTTAATTGATCTCTCGATAAGCATTTATTGAATATTACTCTTGATTGAGCGGGTGCCAATGCTTGTCTTGGTATTCGAACTTCTACGATTGATGCATGTCTTGAGGATGCGATCATAGTGTCTTGTTGAGTGTTGCTCGTTGACTTAGAAGAGTTAACACTACGATCACGAAGAGTGTTGATTGGATCTTGATGTAGAACACCTCTTCCTTGTATTGTGCGGTCTTGATACTTACATTTGCTTATTTGTTCTCGGAATCTTGATGGCCTAATTCCTTTCTACGGTCCCTTACGAATATCAAGACACTTGGTTGTGGCGTGTCGACTTACTTTCTCCACGGTGATCTTCGCTCCCTTTATCATGATAGGCCCGATACGCACTTAATCACTTTAGTCTTGCTCTCGGTGACCGGTATCTGGGTTCACCTTCCATCAGTTCCTTCTTTGTTTAGCAAACACTGATCTTGGTTGCTTTTAAGATCGTTGTCTTACATTCTCTTAGCTGACTCTTTGCATTATTTGACTTTCCTTAGTCTGCTGCTGAAGTCTTCATTGAATCTCCTTGTGGAAGACTTCATCACGATTGGCCTTACACCTCGATCTTAGCTTGATTGTATTTGTGCTTAGATCTTACATGCTTTGCATGCCATTAGATTTGAGTGCTCTTTGGTTCCACTGCAGTGGAATGCATTATTGCGATTACTGACGGAGGCTTCGTATCTTTGGATATTAAGGGTGCTCATTTGTTGAGAATCGTATCTACTCTCGATTACGACTTAGCATAATATATTTTGAGATGCGTGATGGTGAGTGTGTGTGATTTGACATTTAATAACACACTCTCTATACATGATGGTTTCATCATTCAACGGTTATATTCACAATGTTTAAGTGTTCAGTGAGAATCGGCTCCACGATTTTAGGAGTATCCAGTTGATTCATTGAGGTGATCGATTCTACAAATCGTGAGATCCTCTTGCGGAAGCGATCATGCTCTGTTTGTTGTCAACCACTTAGAACATAGGCATACATACTAACCCATCAAGAAAGATTACTTCACATAACGTTCATTAGGTGATGCTCTTATGACACATTTCGGACTTCCTTCATGATATCATCTTCAACCTAAAATTTGGATGGAGAGAAAATTTGTAGTCATTTGAGTTTCCATCCTCATGTTACTTTCTCTCTTCACCTTTTAGGTAGATTATGACTCCTTGACGAATCTTGTTATAGTTCAAAAGAAGATGCAATAATGATGTACATTTATAATAGTGAGGAACCGTACCTTTTCTTGTCGATTCTGAAACAATCATTTATTGAAGATATCTTTGAGTTTGGGTATTGATGTGCATGGCTTTACTTTTGCTCGATAGCTTAATGCTCTTGTTGGCCTTTCATCAATCGATCGTGGTCTTGAAGATGTAGATCGAGAGAATCGTAGCATTAAGATCTTTGACATTTTTTGACTTTACAAAGATAGCACCCGGTTGTTGGTTGGTCACTCATAAGTTTGAGAAGATTTTCTTTCTCCTCTCGATCAACATTTCTTAGTCGCATGACCTCTTCATCTTTCGGAATGATGAATTCTTTACTCTTGTCATCCGATGTCTCTTGCTCTCTTTCTCTCGTCTTGTCTTGACTAAAAGATTGATGCAGCTAAGTTGGTCTTGTTGATATAGCGATCGAGGATATGGACCAATCTGACTTCAGTGTATACACAATATTTCCAAGCGTGTGAGCTCTTACGCATATAACAAGTTACTTACTACTAAACTAAGTTTAGAACAATGTTGGTGCCTTGGATCGGACTCAAGCGATTAGCTTTTGAATATAGCATGAGAACACCTTTCGATACCAATTATTAGTTCGGAGGGCACAATACATCTAGAAGGGGGGTTGAATAGATCCTTTTTATTTCAAATACTTTTACGGTTTATGTTGTATTGTTCATATTAGAGTATATGACAAACATAAAAATCTTTTCAAGCACAATGAATAAGTAAAAGATTCCCCTTCATTGATATATTCATAATCATACATACATTGTTCGTAGGGTTAGTTTATTTGTAGCGATTAGAACTTACATAGCGTTATAGCGATTATAGACATAATGTAAATGACATAATGTAAAAGACACCAAAGTTTTAAGTAGTTCGGAGACCGACTCTAATCCATTCTTACACTTTCAACTGCTTAAGATTTCCCGCTGGGAAAATGACGACACAGATCTCTACGATTTGTGAGCTGCGACTTTGGAACTTCGATTATTTAAGAGGCTCTTGGTACGGTAGCACTTTGGACTCATCTGATTCCACAAGAACTCTTCCAAGCCTAGCAGACATATGGAACTTCGTTTAATCCCTGATAGACGAGGATTCCTTTAGCTTACTACTTTGTTTTAATCCCTTCCAGATGAGAGACCCTCTTAGCCTAGCTTGTTTAGTCCCTACATAGTAGGGACCCTTAGAGCCACGGCCCGTTGAGTTGTTTATTTAGCATTTGACTGGTGGTCTTGGCATTGGCGCTAAGATGTCTTTATGCTCCCTGAACATCTTACATCCTTAGCATCTTGACGTCATCATCCTTAAAGTCACGGTTAGTGTTACGTGATGCTCGACTTCTAACCCGTTACCAACCTGGGATATTCCTTGATGGCGACATTGAGGGTAATTTCTTCTTGGTATACCAATGCATTTTGCTGTAGAAGCTTCTAAGATGGCATGGCTCTTCTGTAGAAAGTGCTTGAAAGCTTTCTCGTACTTGACTTATAAGATAGCTTTGCGATCTCCCTTCTTGCTTTCATTTTATACTCGCGATGGAGGTTAACTTCAAAATTGATAGTAAGCTCTTACTGCAATATGCTTGGGAGTCTTTGGCATGATAGACATCGAGATGGCATGATGCTCTAACTATACTAGAGTGATCAGAACTGCACTTGGCGTAGTAGAACTACTCACTTCTCGTAGTAGAATTTCAGCTTCTACTTCTTTCTTGATAAAGCTTACGAGTCTTCTTTGTGGATGCGTCAGAGTGAGCCTTTGGACTTCCTTTTATCCGCGTGGATTTAGATCGGTCCACATACTCTCCAGAAACTTAACCACTCCAAATGACCTTTTGATCTTTGGAAGCCTCCTTCTCCTGTTATGCTTCTTCCCAATCCTTCCATTGAGAAATGGTTAGTTGAAAGGCCCCATCCAGAGTAACCACGATCTCCCTCGGAGATTTAGCAGAGGTAGGCTTCCTTGATGTGACTTGACATTACTTTTACGTATTGCAAGTGCACTTTGACATTCCACCTACTACTGTCCGAGGATGTATCACTTTAATATCTTGGGCGGGTTAGAAGACTATTACCTCTTTTTGATTTCTTGATCGAGGTTGTCCTGCTGCATCGATGCTCCGGGCTAAGCACTGGTCAAGATCTTGCCGCTTACGAGTTGAGCCGTTGCTGATGCTTGGTCTTGGTGCTCAAGACTTCTGATTACGATGCGTGTCTTGGGGGACACGTCGTAGTGTCTGGCGATTATTGCTTGTTGACTGACTAGAGTTAACGCACTACGATCACGAAGAGTGTTGCTTGGATCTTGATATAGAACACCTCTTTCCTTGCTGTTGTGCGGTGCTTGATGCTTATTTGCCCATTTTGTTCTCCGAATCATGATGGCCTAATTCCTTGCTTTCTGGTCACCTTCCGGGCTGTCAGGACAACCCCCGGTTGTGGCCCGGCATCGGCTTAACTTTCTCTAGTGATTTTGGCTCACTTATCGCCGATGGTGACCACGCACTTAATCACTTTGTACCTTACTCTTTAGGAAGATGACGAATATCTCGGGATTCTGCTTCCATTAGTTCTCATGCTGTTTGGTAAACACTAACGATCTTGGATTCTTTCGAGATGGGTTGTCTTCTGATATAATGATAGCTCGTTATTGTGACTTATCCTTAATTAAATTATGAAGTCTTCATTGGATCTCCTTGTGGAAGACTTAATCACAGACAAGCACTTTTACCTCGATCTGCATGTTGATTGGGTTTGTGCTTAGATCTTACCATTAGCACAAGTACCCATTCATTTAGTGCTTTCTCTAGTTTCCACTTCTTGTGGAATACGTTATTGCGATTACTGCCGGAGGCTTCGTGTCTTTAGATATTACCGGGTTTGATCATTGATTTGAGAATCATTATCTACCTCTCGATTAGAGCTTAACATTGTGAGCGCTTACGGTGAATTAAGTAGTCACGCACTTTCTGATTGACTTTGGCTTCGCGGGACCTCGATCCGAGATCAGATCTTGACACTCGATTTTTGCCTTGTGCTTGTTGTCTTCATCGATCTTGCCGTCCTGATCTCTGCATTCATTTAGTGGACTCTACGATCTGAGGAGCGCTGACCCTCTGATCCTTGTCTTTGCTTTGGCAGCCGCTGGGCTCCTTGACTCACGAAATTGTGATCTCGTTTCGTACTTGGCACAGCGGATGGTGCGTTCGCTTATAGAGCCGGTACATCTCCTCACGGTCCAGGGCATGACTTCCTCGGCGCTTTCTGATCAGGAAGCTCTTTAGACCATACGATCCTTCTTAACGTTTTACGGAAGCGCTACGAACTCGAGATCTCCTTATCTTGCATGCTCCTATTACGCCGATAGCTCCAGAGTTAACTTTCGACTCTCTAGCATCTACGACTTACGGAGTGCGATGCTCGACGATCGAGACAAACCTATCTATTACATCGTAAGATCAACCTAACAAGCTTGATCTTTCTATATTTATAGTCCTTGTACATCATTTTCTT